>MQRK01042465.1:0-14154 GCA_001938485.1 Girardia tigrina | reverse complement strand
ATATAATATTGAGTCTTGTGAACGCAAGTTTAATATTTTGAAAATATAATTTGATTAAAGCTTTTTTATATAAGTATTGGACATGTTTCGATGTTTATATACATCATCATCAGCAATTTTAATACAATTTATATAGAGACATTAACTTTAAAAGGTATATTACGAATTAAATAGTATTATTTATTAAAGTATTATTGGGTAATAAATAATAATTTTTAATTCGTAATATACCTTTTAACAATGCTTCAGCAATAATCATTTTATAATGTGTTAAAATTATTTAACATCACTTTAAAATCTTTATTGTAATCCATAAGATTACCTTTACATCTTTTAATATGGCTCAATATCGAACTGTTTCTACTCGATTGAGTATGTGCAGCAATTCTAGTGCGGAGATTACGACTTGTCTCTCCAATGTACAAGGCTTTGCACTTGTGACATTTGAATTGATACACTAGATTTGCCTTAATAAACAAAGAAGTTTTTGTTTTGTTGAAAAAAATAGTTCCGGCATTTATTAGTTACAAAGATTACTCTTAATTTTAAGCCAACAGGTGTTCGATGTTCTAAAAATCGTTTGAACTCTGCTCTCTCTGAGTACGGTTATAATTTGTTGTAAAAGTTTTGATTAATGTTTTTTTTAAAAAAAATTTAATATTTAAATTTTAATAAGTTAAATTTTATTTTTAAACACATTTAAATTTTAACTTTTTTCAAAATGGGTATAAATACCCCGAACTAAAATATTTTAACCACCAAAAATTTTGAGAACGAAATTTTAAGCGAAAAGTAAAATTTTTGAATCAAAAAGATTTTTTTTTAAAGTTTTGGAATCCTCCATTGTAAGTTACACGTTGTATTAATCAGAAGAATTTTGTGATTCAAACGAATAAAGTTTTTAAAAAGAATTCCTTTGACTTATTTCTATTGTTATTATTTGAAAAATAATCTCTGACGAGATTCATTCAAAGAAATTGAAACCTTCAAGAGAGGGTTAAACAAATTAATACATTCATTACAAAGTTGGAAGAACCATTTGAAAAGGAGTCAGATAATTATATTTGAAAACTTATTTAAAGTGGTTAACAAAAGAATATTTTCGAATACCCAACAATATTCGTGATGTTTTTCTATGTTGTGTTTTGGATATCGGAAACATACAGATATGTATCTTCTTTTATACACAGAAACAACCTTAATAGCAGTATTTGAAATTAAATGGCACGGCAGAGAATACTAATAGATAACCCAATGTCAAATCTCACTATCCATAGTCTTTCATGGGATATTTTTATACAATATAGTTCCCTATTTACTGTACCAAATGTTAAAACACATGGAAAGTTTATTGATTCCGATTCTTTAACAAAAATTCAATCTATCATTTATAAACCAAATGGTCATATTACATTTCACAAAGGTTTATAATTACACACATGGCCATTTATAATGTTCAGTGTTGGATTATTTCTACTCAGTTCTTTAATAATATGGCACATAATATGCCTATACAGAAAATACAAAAGAAAACAAACGACTTTAAACTTATATCGTACCTCTTTTGGGGAAATACCTGCCAGGAGTGTACATAGAACAAACACAGGTATAAAAATCATTTTTGGCCGTACGAGCCTTGAAATTTTATATTTCATTTTAAAACTGTTTATTCTTTTCTTTCCTTTTCTAATTCGTGCAAACGTGCACAATGATTTAATATCTTTTATTTTAGAAATCAAACCAGCATCCCAAGCAGCGCAGGATTTCCTGTTTAAAATGCAGAGCAAATACGCTGATCTGAAACAAACTTTTTATGATAATCAGCCGTCTGCCGGCTACCGAAAATTGTCGTATTCTCAATTTAAAGAGTGTAAAGGAATCATTGATCGTCAGTGTGAGGAGTTGCCCGCCGTTGTTAGGGATACGCGGTTAAATAGAGAATTGCTTCAACTTGAAGGACTTGAATGTATGGAGGACTTTAAGAATAGGCTTATCAATGCTTTTCAGAAACAAACCATTTGCCCAATCGAGATACCCCCTTCCGTCCAGTAGGACACCTGATGAGCCCATTTCAGCCAATACTACAGGGTATTTTGGGTTGCCTATTCGTCCCATGCATTACGGTAATACCTTCTATGGCGATGTTCAGTCCGGCTTAACCAAACGTTTAGAGGAGTTATATGTTGCAGAGCATCCGGCCGCAAACTTTTACCAAAATTGCCTCATATACAACGACCTGAATAAAAAGATTTTAGTAGTGAAAACCACTGTTATTCGTCGTTGGAGGGTTTCGAACGGAATGAGTCTGTATCGCCATAATATTCCTACTACTTTCAACAGTCCCCATTATAAGCTGTTAAATTTGTACATTCAGGCGGTATCGGCATCTCTCATTCTTAGCGATACAAAAGTATCCATCAATGTCCCAAAAAAGCAATTTATTGCGATTGGCATTGATGACAGCATAGAGGATGAGGTGGCTGAACAGATAAATGACATATATGTATCTTCGCCCAGCAAAATTGCTGTTTTTGCCATCGAATTTCTATTGCTGGACAATGTACCCAATCCGTTTTACCAAAAATTCACACCTCCAGATAAATTCAGATTTCCAAGTTAGTGAAAGGTTGGTATCCCAAAGAGCGTCCTTCTTAAGAAAAAACTTATCCATAAAAGATATCCAGTCCCGGTTTCGATTTTTGGACGCCGAATTCGTCAAGGATAAAGATAAAAAAATCATGATGCGGCGACCACACTTTTAAACTGCAACGGTAAAGTGTTGATGAACACCCGGGTAAGGACGCGCACTAGGATATTAGAATGGTGTACGTGATGCCATCGATTGAAGGATAAAGATCTCAAAGGCCACGCAGACGAAGGAGGTTATCGCAGAATTACACAAAAATCTTTTAGGGAATATTCTTGTCGGCCATGATCTCCAAATGGAGATCAGAGGTTTGGCTATTCCCACTCATACTCTGTTGGGTATCCGTGACACCGCAGCAGCGAAGGATTTTGAATTTATGGGTATCAAGAAAAACAACAACGGTAATTTTTATCGTTTGAAATCTTTGGCCTGGAATATCTATTATGAACGGATCCAATTACGCATACACACCTCGTGGGAAGATATGCAGGCTTTACTGAGGATATGTCAAAAAGTAGAAAGTAGGTGGATAGACACATTGTCCCCTACTACCGCTGCACAGCTATTCGAGAATTCACCTCCTCAAACAAATGCCCCCTTCATCTACAGCACAAGAGTGGTTGGGTACCAATTATTAGAGTATGGCCAAAGATCTCTCCGATGCATCTTCGGTAATATCTTTTCCTTCAGCCAGAGAGGAAATTGAAGCTCAGGAAGGAGACGATTTGAATCTTTGTGCCTCCTTAGACGAATTTGAATATGAGTTGCCACCTATGGATATAACCGCACGCCCGGCCTATGTACCCACTTTTTGGGAGGATAATGAGTTACCGCCTATGGATGTAAACACACACCCAATTTACGTAACCACTATTGAGGATGAAATGCCCCCGCCGCCTCATCCTGATCAGTTAAAAGTTTTATGAGGATCTCGTCTATCCGTTTTTGAAAGACTCACTCCGAAAATCCTGGAAACACCATTGGAAGAACCGGAACTTATCAAAACGAAACTTTGACCTCTGGGTACCTTATGGCATCACCCAGAGAAAGTAGCAAAGATTGTTTTGCCGTCCCATGTTCAGTCTTCTTCTTTCATCCTGATTCCACCCTCTGAAAGTATTACGTGTACCCAGCAACGTTTCGCCACTCCGCCACACATCAGAGATCAATCGGTTCCTATCATTAAAGGAAATATAAACTTCAGATGTGACAAGGATGTTATACGGTACGATCGTCGTACCGGAAACAGAAAGGTGGTCCTCACGCCAACCCACCTCCTCTTCAAAAGGTGGACATCGACGAGCCCTATCGTCAAACTCCGCGAAACACTGATCTGCCGTGGTTCATGCCTCCTTCAGAAAAAAGGATCAATAATTCCCATATGGCCATCAAACACGAATCGCGAGAATATATATCGATCCCTTCAGCGAACTGCCCTTCGATTTGACGGAAGACGATTAAACAATATTTGATTTATTGTGTTTTTGTTTTTATCTTTATTTTAGTCTATTATTTTATCTTTAATCTATTCTGTCTATACCTTGTTATTTATGTTCACTTCCTTCTTATGCGCATGTTGATGTTTTTTTATCAATTCATGGGGACATAAATTTTATTGCCCCCCGACGATTGTTGAGTATAAATAATAAAAGTATTTGAAAATATTTTTTTGTTTTAATTAATAGATATAATAAGAAATTATTTATCTATTTATCATATTAAACATAAACTATATATAAATAATAGAAATAAAATTTATTAAAATGATAAATAAAATAAAAGAATGTTTATAACGGAAAGAAAATCTTTATATTTTAAAAGGTAAATAGAAATAAATTATATTTAAAAAAGACTGTAAAAGAAGAAAGATTTTAAGAAAGGACACACAAATTTTATAAATTTAAAAGTTTAAAAAGAATTGCTATTTTGAAATTTTAAAAGAACGTGTGGTTATAATCTAAAAGACGTATAATTCTTTAAAATGCGTGTGATTATTGAAAGACCTACGCGAGATTAAACAATATAAAAGGAAAAACGATTCAGTGAAAAATCTACAGACTGAAATCATTGAACTATTCAAAGTACGAATTAAAATATACACATATAATTTATATATTTTTCTTGATTATATTTTTTATATATTTTAAAATAACTCGAGTAAGAGAATACTCTTCTCGTATTATCCAAAATCCAAAATCAGCTTATAAGATTTAAGTTTTGTTTTAAAATATTTTTGTAATTACTGTAATAAAGTGAATAAATATTTATAAAGAAATCTTCGATTTTTTTACATTTTGTTTTACATTTTATTTTGTTACATTTTATTACATTTAATTTTGTTTTAACACTTTTATATGCTAGAAAAATTAAATAAAAAAATATATTTCAAAACTATGTTTTTATTCGGATTAAAACCCCTAAAGTAAAATAAATATAAAAACCTTTTTAGCCAACTAAGGTTGTACTTGGACTAAGACGAATAAAATAAATTTGAATCTAATGAAATTAATTTAATGATATTAATTTTAAGTACTAATTAATTAAAGTTTTATAATTATGAATTTTAATAATATTTTTAGTAAACGATTTTAACTTATTAATTTTAATATATTTTAAAAATTAATGTTTATTGAAAAAAATTGAATAATGTCTTTTTATCCAATAAAATTATGAGAAATTAAAAGTTAATATTAAAAAATTTCCCATTGATTGTTTTTTTAGATTTGAATACAGAAACAAAAACTATATCAATCAAAGAAAAATGCTTACTGAGAATTGTTGTGAAGAATCTGTTTGTGTTGTTAATAAATGTTTACATTCAAATTGCGATGTTGTTAATAAGCATTGTAGTCTTAATTTGTATAATTTACCGTATAATTATCAAATTTATTTTTAAGTAATATTTATAAATTTTTATCATAAAACTATTAACACGTTGACTGCCATGGTGGTTACTAGTGACCGGCACTCGACTTCGCTACAGCGCCGTGGGGGCCACTGGTGACCGGCATCGCATAATGAAAAATTCTCGTTGGTGCCTTGGGCAAAACATGGAAAATGCGCCTGGCAGTCAACAAATTAAATTTTAATTTACAAAAAGTACTTTATTTAAAAAATTATTTTTTAAAAATATTATAAATTTTAATCCATTTATTATTTATTTTTAAATTCTTATTTTTAAACTTTTATTAATTATTTCACTGTTTTAACTTATTCTATTGGTAAAATGCACCGTTTACTAATGCCCAATCGTCAACCTTGCTCAACGAGACATCGAGCACTCTCAATACTTGTCTCTCGCAAAATTACGGTTATTTCCGCATGCGTTGTCGTCCCATAAATGACGATCGTTAGCATAAGCGATTCGTTTGGTTCGGTTACCGCTCCTAAAAAAGTGAAAAAAATGGCACACTCCACCACAGTATTCCGAATCATTTAAATTTAGTGGAATGAGCAAGCTATTGGTGAAACGACGTATCAGCACTATCAAGAAGGCCAATAAAGAAGATAGATTGCAGGTAAAGGGGAAGATTGTCATTTCAGCAGGAAACAGAGCAAATCACTTAACTCGCATGTCTAGTGACTGGTTACCATCTGCGAAGGAGTTGATGGATGTGTCAGTAGTGGCCATCGATTGGGAGCAAGAGTCGACGGATGGTGACAGAGCGGGTCAGTGTTTTTAGTGGCCGCGGTGCATTGATGTAGGGAGGCGGACTGCGGGTCGTGGAACAACACAATAAAAACTCACAGAATTTTCCATTGTCAGAACAACTTTGTCTTCAAAATGGGTTCGCATTATCTTTTTCACTGTGCGACAGGAAACAAACTGTTGGGTGCGGTTGTAAACAATTGACAACATTTCTGTCTTGACGAATCACAATCTGTCAAGGTGAATCACAATCACAGCAGAAACATATGTAGCCGATGATGTTTGGAAAGAGAAAGTTGGATGAGTTTTATTTACATCATACAAATAGATTTGTTAACTACCAATTTTCTCCAGTAAACTATTTTCAAAATATTTAACATTCACACACTTTTTCTTTGAATTTTTTTTCTTTTGATCGACAATATATTCTTGTTTTCCAATTTTTACAAAATTCGATAACTTTAACCAAGAAATAACAAATTGTTATACAGATTGTCTCTTTTTTCTTTTTCAGAGGAATTTTTACAAAATTCCTCTCTCAATGCACTTTTTTTGAATTCTTTTATTAATTTCGACCAATTACTTTTTTTAACACAATCTCACAATCAACTCTCGAACGAATTTTTTTTATTTTTCCAACCAGACAAAATCAATTTTTTCTCATAATGTTAATCACCAACAAACTCCGTACGATGTTTTATACGATATTTATCTTCGAATTCTGATGAGACCATTTATATTTCTCGCTCCCGTTTGTAAGATCAAAACAACGGATATTTTTAAACGCTCCACCGAAATTTTGGTGTCCGGGACGGGTGATCGAAAGTACAATCCAAGCAGTAGGGAAATGATGTCTTTGGTGTGCATGGATCCATTCACTGCTGTGACACATATCACCTAGGTGAAGTGTATTGTGATAGTTGACTGCGAACCGGATTGGTTCTCTGTGTGGAGAATAATCAAATCTGAAAGCGACGAGGAGTTATCTACCGCTATTAAAGCGGTGATTGATGAATTTGGCCCTTCGCAGGAGCTTCTTATGGACAATTTTGAAACCAACTGGGGAGAGGCATTTCGAAATTTTTCGACTGGAATGGAAGTCGAGATCCGTTTTCGTTGTGTAAATCAGTCGAACAGGAACGGGATTGTCGAGCCTGGCAACGAACCATTAAGAGCAGAGCGGAAAACTAGTTGAGGATATGTTAGTATAGTACAAAGCCTCTCTTAATTCGGCAGGCATAATTCTTGCATCGAAGTTCTTTGTGCTGAGGCGGTGATTACTATAGCCAGTAAATTTCATGGACCAAATTTCGAAGACTCAAGAAATCGACAACAACGCAGAGCTGCTAGTAATAGATACTGTTTTCGACGACTTAGTGAAGACGAGTAGTAGCAGTTGAGGTCCGACGTCACAATCAAGTGCTGATCGACGGGATTCTGTACCATGTGTCACACATCAGGTGCACTCTCAAGAACAGTTCAATACCTGCTGATGATGGATCGATGATGCCGAGATTGAGTCCTGGTGGCCCAAGAATAGGTATCTACAGCAGTTATAAACTGCAGTTATAATTTATAACTTTTATTAGAAATACAATTCAAGTCATCATTAAGATATTCATAAATTAGGATTCGCTACCGCAAACGTCAACAAGTACCGCTGAATATAGATCGAATCAAAACAATGCGAAAGGCGAATTGAATGGTACTCTGATGGCCTCGCAACCATATGAACAAAAGCGTGAGCACACGGACCATAAGCCCGGAACTAAACATGTGAATTTTAGCTTTGTCTCAGTGTGTCAGTTATCTCATTTAAGGATCCACACACATTATGGAGATGACAGACAAAGAACCCCACCTTAATAGGTATTTTTGACAAAGCTGGGACAATAATGTTTCAATAAAATGCCATTTGGCATTGCAATTGCAACGGGAACATTTCAAAACCACATGACAAAGATACATGGAAACATAGAACGGAAAGTGGTATTGGCGTATCTAAGTGTTTAAAAAGAAATCAAAACAAGTAAATATTTCTTTAATTCAAAATATATATTTGTCATTTACAAATTACAACAATAGGTTAGAAGAAAACGCAAACCTTAAATCTGATAATTTATAGTTTGAATAGTTAGGGAAGTAAATTTACTTACCCTAAATGATTTTAAATATATATGTATGTATATATATGATATTTCAAATATATTAAATTATATTTGATTGCGCACTTGTTTCTGGCAAGTTCGATGACCAAGTCAAGATTTGTTTGATTCAATTCAATTTAATTCTATTTAATTAGCATGACTTTATTTTAGCCAACTGTTATAGATCTCGATCTGAATTAATTAATCAACGCAGGAAATCTAATTAATTCAGTTGATCAAATTCTGTAAATTTTTTATCAACGAGATAGCCTTCGACTTTTAATGTCAATCAAATAATTCTTGTTAACTTGAAAATAATTAAATGTTTTTTTTCTATCGAAATCTTTTTTATAGTCCTTTCCTTAATTAAATTTTTATTTTTTTGTAATTTAATTACACTTGACTACCTTTTTCGCATAAATCTTTCTTTGCTTTATACTAACTATTTATATTTTTTTATCTAATTTTATTTTAACTATATATATTTTTTTATATTTATTATTGTAAATAAATGTCTGTCCAGAAAGTCTTGACTGATTTATAGACGAGTGAAAGATAAGCATTTATTGTTATTTTCATCATCATCTCTAATGTGTTCAAAGTATTGTCCATTGTGAGCCACGCACTTTTCCCACCGTTCTGGAAATTTTCTAATTCTTTTGGTGAAGAAACTGTGAGGGTTCTCTTCAATCCAACACTCCAACAACATTTGAACTTCTTTCGCGGAGTTGTAATTTCGTCCTCGGAGGGCAGTTTTCATTTGGGAGAATAAATAAAAATTCGAGGGAGCGAGGTCAGATGAGTATGGTGAATGGGGCAATACACTAAACCCGATTTCCTGCAGCTTATTTACTGTTTTTTAGCTGTGTCTTCAAACAATATTGCAAATTAATATTTATTTTCAAAACAATTTGTTAACTGATATTTTGAAATTAGTTTTCGTACAATAGGAAAAAATTGATTATTTTTGATTTATATTTAACAAAATCATTCACATTGGTTTATGTTATCTATACTGTAGACATTTATCAATGCATTCACTAGATACTTATAGAAAATCATCGGTCAAAACTTTCTCGACAGACCTATAGATAAATAATTTCTTATTATATCTGTTAATTAAAACAAAATTTACTTTTAGAAATTTTATTATTTTATGACCTCAACAGTGGTATATTCAGATGATTTTTCTAACTTTTCAAGGTCGTTGGAACAACATTATGAAATTTTATATAAAGTATTGGACCAAATCGGGAAAGTAACAATTAAATATCAAAGGCCAAATAAGCTAATTATGAAAAAAACCTTTGACAGAAAAGCAATCTATCAGGCCTTTCTAAAAATCAAGCCCAAGACATTCGTCTCATTTGTTTATACAATAATTCACCGATAATTAGAGGTTTCAATAAATTATTGAACAAGCAATGCAAATGATATTTTGTCTACGTTCATATTGTTACAAAATCTAAATTAAAATAATTATAAAATCTTTTAAACCAATTTACAAAAACTATGAAATAAATTTCCTAAATAATGAACTAATATTGAGAAGAAAAATATTGTTCCACTTTTAAAACGACTTATTTTTCTCACATCGATTGTTTAAATGAATCAATTTTATTTATTCATTATTTCGGTAGGTAATTTGTAAATGCAAACTTCCTGAACTCTAACTGTTATTTAGTTTCAGCTGAAAATAGATTCGATAAATTTATATCTATTGTGAAATCGGAGTGTGAAATGTATTAATCTCGAGGAAAAGTTTGAAATTTGTCATTTAATTCAATAATTTGTACTCTTTTTTAGATCCGTGAACCTCGGAATTGTCTCTGTAGACAAATCGATTTGGTTGATCTTTCTGGCTAAAGAATATTACTGAAGAATGTAAAAGAAGATAATGAATAAGTAAAGAAGGATTAATCTGTAAAGGTTACTGGAAAATTTCGAACAAAGTCATTTTTATTGAGACATTCAAAATAATTTTATTTCAAATTTCAAAAAAAAAATTTATTTCAAACAAAATATAAATAAATATTTTTACATCAATATAAATTGATTCAGATCAAATATCAGTGTAATATTGAGTAAAAAATATGCAAATTTTAAACTGACAAAATTGTCAATCCCCTTTTTTTCAGATTTTGGTCTTCTTTTTCCGTGTTCTTCTCTGAGTTTTCTGCCTTTTCTTTCTCATTGAGTGTCATTTGGTTTGATGTATTTGATGTTTTTAAAAAAAATGTAAAAAGAGTATAAAAAAATATTAAAATATAAAAAAATAAAAAAAATAAAAAATATCAAAAAAACAAAAATACGAAAAAAATAACAAAATCCAAAAAAAAATAAAATGGAAAATAGAAAAAAAATCAAATAATATAAAATCTCAATATTACAACTGAAAATTGATATAAATATTTGATCGTATTCTATTCGTTTGGCTGAGACGGAGTTAACTATTATCACGAGCATCTAGCAAGGTGTGCGCATGGTTATTTGAATAGGTTACGTTGAATGTCTCATTAGAAATGACGTTCGGGTTTTTCTAGCGACATTTGTGTTAATGTGACACTTGCGTATAACGCTTTCTATCTTTGTGCATGTATTTTCAATACAAGTTCTAATGACTTATCTTTTGTTATTTATATTTTTATTATAAGATGAAAGTTCTTTTTATCATTAGTGGATGTATCCTTTCGATTTTTTTATATTAGTCGATTATCAAATATTCATTCATCATCTAAGAAAATACAACAATAAAATCCAACACCAATGAAATGATTTATTTGTAAACTATGTGCAATTCTAATTCAAATATTTTTTATTTTTAACTATCTAATTAATGTTAGTCAATAATAATAATCAGTTAGTTTCACAAATTTATATCGAAAATTAACAAACCATATTTAAAAAAAACATTTCAGCACTTTAACAGTGACGTTTTTATATTTGTTTCATATTAGGATTGTGAAAATTGTCTAGGTCTTCATTATTGATTTGATTAATGTGTCCCTTCAAAAGATTGTATTTTAATAGAAGAACTACTTCTATTATTAGTTGTTTAATCTAAGCTATAATAAAGATTGTTAAGAGACAAGATGATTTTCTCAAATATATTAATAACTCAAGACTAAACTAATCATTCAATTGACATATCTTATATACAAGCACACCTCGATCCGGTTGCATAACTGGAATAGGGAGATCTGCTGGGTTAGCACTACATGATTGACACCGCACACTATTACATACATACATTATATCATCAAACTCTCAATCAACTGTTACTCAATTTCATACTTCATAATCATGCATACTTTCCACATACATCTAATAATGAACATAATATGTTTATAATAATAATCTCAATAATAATTAGCAACCATAATAATAATAATTCACACATCCTTGCATCCCCCCTTTTAAAATCCCGTATCCATTCTATATTCCTTATTATAATTTTCACATCCTTGCTTTTTAATCGATAACTTCTAGGATGCAATATTTCTATAATTTCATATGGACCTTCATATCTCTCTTCCATTTTATTACAATTTTCTTTCTTTATTAACACCCATTCTCCTATGTTATACCGTCTATTCGCTATATTTTCTTGAGTACCCAAGGTTTGTTGTATTTTTATTTTAGACGTTAACTCTTGTCTTCTAATATTTCGGTCTGTTTCTCGCTCTTCATGTGGCTTATCTTTCTCTATCCAATAGTTTTTCCAAAAACTATTTCTGCTGAAGATACTTTTGTTGACTGTTGAACTGTTGCATTAATCATAAACTCAACATCTGATAATGTATCTGTCCAATCTTCTTTCCAGTCTGTCATACTTAAAGCTATAGCATTTCTTATTGTTCTAAACTGTCTCTTTATTAGTATGTTTGTTTGGTGATGGTACGGACTTGACTGTACAATGGATATACGATGCGTATTTGCCAGTTCCTTTATAACGCTAGATTCGAAAACTCGTCCTCTGTCTGAGCGTATTATTCTCGGAGCTCCATATTTAAGTATCCACTTTTCTCTTAATATTTTAGCCGTGGTTTTTTCGTTTTGATGAGCAATAGCTGCGAGCAATACATATTTACTAAACTGGTCTATAATTGCTAAGATGTATTGCTTGCCTGAAAACGATTTTTTAAAGTACTTGAAGAAAGAGTCTCGTGTCAATGACTATCTGAATTATTGAATGTATTTTAGAATAAATGATTTTTTTTAATTTTGCGAATTGTTCGTATCACTGACAGAAATTAATACATTATCTAGTATTTTCTTTAACGTTTACCTGATAGACACAACTGTTCAACTAAAACTTTATATTATAAAATTTACATCCTACTTGGAAGTTATTTAAGAATACTTTCTAGTTTCGGAGATAGAAACAAAATTGATGTTTTAAGAGATTATTTTTAAAATCATAGTATTTATGGTAATTGAGAGATTCTGCATCTCACAAGATGAATCTTCATATTCTTAAAATTCTTATTTACAATTTAAGTTGTGCTATGAACGATTATATATATATATATATATATATATATATATTGGTCTACTCTAATTGAGGAATCATTATCATTATTTTCTACTAATCGCTGAAAATTTTCAAGTCTACAATAATGCCAGAATATGAGTTATACATAAATTAAATTTCAAGTGCAAATTAGCAACACCAATTCCAAGAATTAGAGTATCCACGGCAACTATCCAGGCTTATGATAAAACTGATTTCAAAATATTTAACTATCACAATTGAAACGGTGATTCTTGCGATGCCAATAATTCGTTGAATTACTCTGCGGCCAATCAAATGTTGAGGTGGCTAGCAAGTACAAACATTTGTACTGCTTGCTTGCGAGTTGCTAAAAATAAGTCACAGATGATTTTAACAATCACAGACCAGACACTGTATATAGCATATTAAAAATATTTGAATAAAGAAAGTTTGCTATTTGGAATAATAAATTTTAAAGTCTTTGAAATTTGGTAACTCATTTAAATTTTTTAATTATATTTTTGTAATACTATTTTTTGCATTTATTGATGACTACCATATTTTCGCATTTATTTATATCAGTCATACCAAACTGGGTGATATTAGCTCATGATATGTACAAAATTATAAAATAATGAAATATAAATTACATAAATATATATTATTTTAGAAAATCTTATCTTATAAAAGCCCAAGTCACTCACTGCCTGCCTGCCTGCCTCACTAACGCTCATATTATCTACTTACAATTGTAAGTAGATAATTATATTAATAATAATTATCTACTTGATATATGAAAANTTGATATATGAAAACAAATTATAAAAAGTGATATAATTGTGTCTTCTTTGTTTTAATGCATCTGTTCCACATCCAAAATTACTCAAATTAAAATTAAAAAATGAAATTTCTTTTCTCAATTTTACCCGTCATACATGACGGGTTATTTACTTGTATAAAATAAATGAAAAAAGGAATTCTTTCAAAAAATATCAGAAATATAGAATAATTTTTTAATTACCTTTATTTTCATTCATTGCTAATGTTGGGGTAATGTAAATAAAACTCTTTTGTTTTTATTCTGAATTTGAAATAAGGTAAATAAAACCTTTTCGCTTTTACCTTGAAATTTGTGAAAATTATTTATGAACTTTTTATCTTATTTATGTTTTATAAGTTTTATATTTATGTTTGTGATATGTGTTTTATTATTATT
>MQRK01042425.1:0-11814 GCA_001938485.1 Girardia tigrina | reverse complement strand
CAACAGTGTGTTGACAACATGGGGGGATATTTTGATTAAAAATAAAATGTTATTATTTAAAAAAAATCGATTTACATTTTACTTTAATTTTGACCCGTTTTATATCGAACAACCTAATACATTAGGATATTCATGAGGTATTTTTTGATGGTAAACAACATACATATATCATAGGGGTTTCAGATATATACGAAAAAATCGATTTATTAGCACCTTTTTGAAAATGTTGATGTGGAATCTGAATGTACATATATGGGTTACTATTCAAGTGCATTAGCACATTTTTGATATTCTTCTTTCTTCTGTCTCTAAAATCAATGTACAATTTGTGTAAATTTGCATACTATGCTAAATATTGGGAAAAATAATCAATATATGAAAATTCTAATTGCACATTCAGATAGAGAATTAAAATGTGCATCAAACACATTATATCGACTTTTGACACTAGCACTTTTAAAAAATTTTATGTATTATTTTTTGCACTTTTGCACACGTGCAACTTAAAAAGCACTGTGATAACACATTAGAAATGTGCGGCATAATGTACACTATCGATTAGTTCTTTAAAATATCGATTAGCACATTTGTGCACTGTGCAGCAATCGATTAGCACTTTTTTCTTTGGTTGATAAGGATAGGGGCACATTTACTATGGATACGTTAACCGTTACCATGATTACAACCGCCTTGAATCATTGTATCCGTTGCTAATGAAAAACGTCCCTTAGTTACCGTTGCTATGGTATCTAAGACTTTGGTACTGTTACCAAGTGAACCGGAACCGTTGGGCTAGGGTGATCGGAACCGTTACTATGGAACCATCGACCAATCAGAAGTATTTTTAGGTAATCGTGACCGTTACTAGGGTGATCGCGGCCGTTGCTATAGTAATGGGCCACCCCCCAGGGGGGTGTAGCTGAATGCCCATTTTTCCCCTTCTTGCATTTTCGAGTAAATTGGGATGTAATATTTGTCGCTGAGGTAAATTTAGTGGAAGGGGTAAATGTCTGCATTATTGGCGTTGTATTACGCGGTGGTGATGGGAAGGATGTAAACGGAAGGGTGGCTGGCGATAAAGAAGAATTGAAACCAACGATCGTTGACAAGGATTTCGAAGCACAGTTCGATGGTAGATCGTAAAGTACTGATTAATTGAACATGGAGGGCAGATTGTTCTAAATAACAGCGTGTCGATGCATCCAATCACACAAGAAATTCAAGGAGAATTTAATGCTGAAATTGAGAGATGGGTCCAAGAAGAATGGTTACAAAAATACAGAGAGTACCAAGGAGCTATTGTTCCATTGATGGCTGTTCTCCAGCATATCAAAGGTAAAATCCAACCGGTGCTACATTTTCGGAAGTGAAATAGATTTCGGAGTACAGTGATATTTTCGCTGAAAAACTGAGAAAATGGAGCCGAATGGGATCGAACCTTTATATAATCGTTTGGAAAACTGTATACTTGCAGCTGCATGTAAAAGAAGAGTTGTGGAAGTATCAGGTGGTACGGTTCAAAGGGAAATGATATGTGTTTACTCGTCTTGGTTTGGGATTGAATGTGGCGCATAAGATGATGTCTTCTTGGATTAAATTTGTACTGTTGAGTGACTCTACTATTAAAGATGCTACAGATTCGTACTTGGGTGACATTTTTGTGGATCTCAACAAAGTTAGCAGCAGGATATTTTAAATGTTCTCGAGACATTTGGTCTACAGGCCACACCAGCCGAACCGTTCTGCAGGGGTTGTGTGTTAGGATTGCGAGTGGTTGAAGATGGTGGAATGATGAAATGGAAACGTGACAATACCATTCACGAGGTGGGCTCAGAGTTAACAAAAAGGGCAGGTCTTCTCATGGTGCGGGTAAGTAACAGGGAATTTGCCCATTGCTGGGTTGCTTCGGCCAGTATGCACTGTTTTAAAGCGAATGGTGAGTCATTAAAAGTGGGATGAAAAAAAAGAAAAGGTGAGTGTTGACGTGTTTAAGGACAAATATTTTGTATTGAATTCTAATTTAGGTATGTGTTCGAATGACCACGGCGAACCTAACAATCTTTTAAAATATTTCCATTCTAAAAAACTGAAAATTAATTATAAAATATAAGACTGACGTTAATCATTTTATTTCATTAATTTCATTGATTTAATTGTCATCATCAAACAGTATTCAAGTTTATATAAAGTTTTCAAATTGCTAGGGGATCGGGTAGAGATTTGGTTATGATATGTTTTAATCGGTAACAAATGCCTAACTAGAATTACGAAAGTCAAATAAAAAAATTTGAAATGAATCAAAATATCAGGAATACATTTTTTAGGTGATTTTCAAAATTTGAATACTTTTTATCGATTTAGGAAAAGTTGAAAACTAAGACCAAGAGCTATTAATTACGCCTTTAATCATGTTTCTTTTCACAAAAATGTCTGGTGAATCAAATTTTGCTTTCTATAAATTCAAATATTTTATTAAGTATGTTTCTTAAAACTTAATGATTCAGAAAAGGTAACATTCCTTTTGTTTTATTTTCATGTGTAAAAGCAACATATGAATGTGAAGAATTCCTAAATTTTTGAAATTGACTACATCAGCCTGATCTTTAAAAACTGTAAATAACATAACTTTTATATAATAAATGTTAATGCCCATCAACCCATTTAATTTTATTTTTAATTTTTGAAAAAGCAGTTTGTTTATACCACTTATTCTTGAAAAGAAAATGGAAAAAAATCACGGAACCCAATCTCGTCAATAATATGATGTTCTGATTCATTAGTTTTCCACAGATCAGTACATAAGTTTAAAATTTCAACCAAAGGAACATTTGTAAAAAAATAAAAGATATCAAAATACTCAATAAATTCACCTTCATTCTGCACTTTATAACTAAAAATAACATCATAATCTTCAAATCTATCACGACACGTAAATTTAGATGATGACAAAGGTTTTATTTTTAAACCTAGACATATCGGTACTATACTTTGAAACGATCTAATCATCTACAAAACGGGTGTTAAAGGTATTACATTTTTATGAACCTGTTACCAAATTCAACATAGTTGAAAAGAGAGTGGCGTTAATATTGCAGAACATAGCAAAAAACATAAATGTAATATCAATATTGATAATATGATAATTATTGCGAGAGTCTAGTGTAAAGGACTGTTAATTAAGCCACTCTGCCATAAATCAATAATCTATCGCAGTCTCAACAAGCTTATTGAGAATTTCTGATTAGTGTTATTTCATGCAATCGTTTTTCAAAATTTATTTACAATTGAATAAAATTAATGAGTGATCTCAAAATGATAATTTATTCATCGAAATAAATGGATGAAATTTGTTTTAAATTATAAATAAATTTATCGATTTTTTTGTTTGATTAATTATTTCTAGACGTGTTTAATATTGATTTAAAATTTTAAATATTGTAGAAATTTAAAAAAAATTTAAATTGTGCAGCGAATATTTTGGATTTTACGGAAAACGTATTTTCACATCATTAAATGTTTATTATTATTAACACATCGTTTAGCATTATACATCCTTCATCGTCCTTAATGTAAATAGCATCGTCAATATTTTATATGCATCCGACATATGTTTATAATTTATTCAATTAAACAATATTCATTAAAAATAATTATATATTTTAATTAGTTAATTGAAACAAATAAATATAAATGAAATAAAAGATTAAAATCATATTTAATTAATTTGCCACACTATTTGAACAATTTCCATTTAATAGTTTGATGGTTTTCCTTGGAAATTAAATTTTAATTATTTTTCCGAGTTGAAAATTTTTTGTACGAGATTGTTTTAATTTACAAAAAAAACTGTGATCCGACGTGAGTGTTTTATAGAAATAAATTTTCGTGATGTTTATTTCTCAATTTACATGTTTTATTAATATTTTATGAATGAGATATATGGGGTCTGTTTTAATCATACGGAATTATTAATCACTTTTCATAGCAAATCTTGCTGATGAATTTATTTTGATGAAATATGTTTTATAAAAAAACGGTTAAATTCGTTTTGAAATGTATTTCTTATTTAATTATTCTTTTATTTGTATTTCTTTTCGAACTTGAAAAATATTTTTATCAAAATTAACGATAGAAGTTCTGAAAATTTAAGTGTACCTGATGCGACAAGTAAGAACTTAGACTACCACAAATCAAAAACTAATTTTATTCAAATTTATAACAATAAACAAGCAATTAATCTAGGTTTATTTGTAAGCTTCTCAAACTTCCAAGTTTTTACGCAAACATGAAACCACGTCTAGGATGCTCTTTAAATTACCTCTTTTAGGTTTGAAACAAATTTGTCAGGGATCAAGTGTTCATTCCATCATTATCATTCTATTTACGAGAGTTCGTGTCAAAACCCTGTCAGTTACTTCAAAACGAAATATACCCATATAATTATTCAAATCAAATCTCGAATCCTTTCACTCGAAAAGTTTAACAAATTTACATTTCTTCACTCAGGCAGGAACTGACTATGATCTCCGTTTCCTATTATCTCAAAATCATGTCTTAGTTTTTCAAAAAGTGGTTGCCTTCCCCGTTTTAAACGTTTTTTTAAATGAAAACCTCATCAGTCACTTCATTTTATTCGGTTGCATTTTCATTACTTAGTTGAGGTATGTCGAGCCATATCTCCTCCTCGCTTGAAGGCTCTTCGTTGATGAAGCTTAAACTTGGATATCTAGTCATGTCAGTCCATTGAATGAGCATAAGCACTTTGAAAACTTTTGATAAGGACATGTCAGATGATCGTTTTAGATGGAGAGCACAGGTGTTTGCCTAGATCGGAGTTTTTTTGAAGCGGAGTTTTAAATAGGTAGTCCCTATCTTTTAAAGACCCTTGTCTTCAAAATATGTTCAATCTCATCGCTGGAATCAATCATTCTTTCCCACTTTCATCTGTTGACACTATTTGAAAATTTTTTCCGTGAAGCTCTCCATCTTTTTAGATTTTCATATGAAGAGTGCAATACCCATTTTATCCTTTTTTGCTTTTTATATTAATAAGATGACAAAACTCGGTTTTATGATTGTTCAGCCAGTTCTCTTTAAATGGTGGCCCTGTAATCTTTTAATACTCTTCTAGTATTTTGCTATTTACATTTTCGGTTCCTTTCCACCCAGGTCCTGCTACTCTATTCTTTCATACACAAGGAAATTATAGAACAATTCCATCATCTTTGTTGCAGGATGAATCCAGCTGGTGCTTTTATTCATATTATGCTGGAAGAATGAGTTCTTTAATTTCATACATTTTTCTTCGGCCAGCGATACTAATTTTTGCACACTGTCAGACGTGTTTGCATAGTGCGCATACTTTCGGGTACCCGAACAAAGGCGCTCACCGATAAATGCGCTAAAATAAATTTGTTAGGGTTTCGAAAAGTACATATGAACACTTTTGATAAAATTTTATGTAGAAAAAAATTTAAAATAATTTTTTTGGTAAAATTATTAATTTCAAACAAAATAATATTTAGTTTAACAAAATTTGGAATTTAAAATTAAAAATATTATAGCCTTTCTTTTAATTTATCCATTTTCAAGGCTGATGAAAACTACTATATAAACAGCAGCAAATTTAGTCTAGTTTGCACAAAAAATTCTCTCATCAAAAACAAAACTAAGGAAGCAAGTAAACTCGTTATATAGAATTATTTTTTATTTATTAAAATATTCTTCTTTTTTAAACTATAAGTATCCCGTAAGGGAGAAAAAGGTTTAATTTAAATTTAAACATTCGTTCGTTTTGGAGATTCACAGTTTTTACTGTTATCTGTTAAATAGTACGAAATATTGTGTTGTGTTTGTGTTCTGTCATCAAGAATTGAATTATTATTATTATTTTTGACTTGTTAATTTTTGTTATTTGAAATAAAGTTTCATAAAAGAATTTGGGTTCATTGTCTATATATTTATGTTGGAAGTCCTTTCTGATTAATTAAAGATTAAAGATTTCAGATTAACGATTAAAGATTAAAGAATAAAGATTTGTGTTTTTAAAAAGTAAATATTTAAAAATTAAAGATTTTGAATACCCAACAAATTTAATAAATGTTTTTGAAAATATGTTGATTTTTTATTATTAATTCGATTATACCAAAAATTAATTTACAAAATTAATTATTACAAATAGATTATACCAAAGTTTGGTCAAAAGACCACATACCTGCCTCTAATTTGTTCCATTTGTGGACGACTATTTATTAATTGTTCACTTATCATATCATTCTGTCACGACGGACAATCTGTATGTTTAAGCCAGGAGAGCCAATGCGGTACTCAGCTTTCTAGTGTATTTGTGACTTGTAGAATTTTTTGTTTATCAAATCATCTTATATTCCACATAGAGACGTGTAAACCCAACCGTTTTCCTTGCTTGAGTGGGGACAACAACCTGGTCCCCACTTAACCCAAAATCTTATCGTTTGCAATCGACCTCATTTTTCTATATGAATCTTTTGTGATTCGTGGAAAGGTCGTTTTAGGTGTTTGCTCATGGATTACAAGGCCTTATCCCCTCTCGATTCAGGTTAATATCCAGAACCGCAAAGATGATGTATTGAGTTTTCGGATTTATAAACCCTAAAAATACTTATATATATTGTCCTCTTCAATATATGTGATATCGCACAATTTACATTTATATTCATTAAAGTAAAGTAATCATATAAAATTGTATTCTTGGATGCTAAAGTCAATTTTTCATTGATCATAATTGTTAAGAGAACTCACACATTTGACAGAACATTTATTACATTCCTATTTCTTATCATCTTTATGATGATCAATAGTATTACTTTCACTTAGATCCATCAATCAATTTTCAATATCTCTCAATATAATCTGAACTATACTTGAGAAGATTATTTTATTTAAAAATATTTAATTTAAATTTTATTGGCTGAAATAAAATATTTTTATAAGAGGTGTAAGAGATGTATAAAATATGTATAAGAGGTGTTGGTTATAGTGTATCGCACATAATTCGATGTTTCGCCTAGCTGTTCTTGTGGCGTATGCTGCGATATCGTCGCATTCCATCCAATGGCGGCGAGGAGGAAGTTGTTGGTGGGGTGCCATAAGCCGAGGCTATCCACAACGAAAGGGAAGATTGAGACTTCGAATTTTCCATGGGATTGGATGAGATCTAGTTGGGCGTCAAGGTATTTTTCACAGGTTCTGTCAAATGCGTGATTGAAAGTGTCCTCTGCGTCCCAGGGGCTTTTGACCTCGATAATCCAGGCTGAGCGACCGAAATCGACGAGAATATCGAAAATAAATAGTTTTCCGTCTGGCATTGTGTGCCCGTGTTCGACACTTACAGTGTTGTGGTCGAACTTTTGCCGAGGAATTTGGCTAGGTCGTTTATGATTTTGTCGTGTTTCATGATGCCGAATGGGAGGAAGTAGTCACATCCGTTGATGATGTACAAGGGTGTTTCCAAGTATTTTCCACATTTACGGCACAAGTTGCAGATTTGGTTCGTGTATAGGTGGTTTAGGAAGTTGCAAGAGAGTAGACCAAGTCTGGCTCGGTGGATGAAAAACCATCCTTCGAAGTTGATCGATGGATTTGTTCAGGGTCTCGTTGATTGTGCAAACGTCGGTGTCGGTCAATCTCTTGTCCTGTAGGAGAAGGGGTTTGTGGGCTTTGTTTATATAGTTGAAAAGTATGGACAAAATGGCGGCTTCGTTGGAGGTGTTGATGAAAGCCGTTTGGTTTTGGAATTCAATAGAGATGTTGGTTCCATTGGTGTCGGCTATCCAGTCGAGTTTGATGTCAACTCCCAATTCCATTGCCAGCAGTTTTCTGGCCATGGTGAATTTGGACCATTGACAATGGGAGTCACTTTGAGATTTGGCGTTGATTTTGTTTAGGTTCAAGAAAATTCTGGGAATGTCAGAAGGTAGTTGGTGGTATTCGTAGAAGGAGGTTAGATTTTTGAAGGCGGCTTCTTTCAATCTTGGATCTTTGGAGTTTGCGAGGCGGAAGATATAGATGATCGATTGTACGGCGTATTCATAGACCATTCTTCTGAGACCAGCACCACCTTCGGAGGTTGTGGTGTAAAAGAAGTGGTCACAGGTGGTTTCTGGTAATCGCATGAAATTCCGAACTTCGGCACGGATTTTGATGTCGAGTGCGGGGGCCTGAGGTTTGTTGTTAGAAAAGTTGTTGATTGCGATTTTGTTCGATCTCAAGTGAATAGGGATCTTAGAGTGGAGAAAGAGTTTGTAGGCGGTGAATTTCTGATTGGGATAGAGGTCTAACTTCTCGATTTTTCTGAGGCAATCGAGGAGGTCGTCAAACTTGGAGCGGGGATGAGATATTGGTTATGGTCCACGGGAGCTCCAAGGAATTTGATTGGTTTTTCGTTTGTTACAAAGGGTATGGGGGTTTGGTTTATGTGGAGTGGTGTGGTACGGTTGATGTGAATGACGGGGACTGCGAGGATACCGCATTTGGTAGGTTGGAAATGGAGGTCCAGTTTTTCTGCTAATGCAGTAGTAGCGTTGATCGTGCGTTGAAGGTCGTTTTTGTTGTTGGAGATTAACACAATGTCGTCGGCGTAGGCAATGACTTTATAGGTTGTGTTTCATATAATGTATCTACTGTTGGGGAAAGATGTTTCGATATTCTTGATTAAGGCGTTTATGTAGATGCAGAAGAGGAGTGATGAGAGTGGGCAACCCTGTTTAACTCCTTTGTTGATTTTCATGGAGCCTACATGTTTTCCTTCGATTTGTACGTCAGTGGTATTGTTGGAGTAAAGGCTTTTGAGGACGTTGAGGAGGATAGGATCAATGCCTAAGTGGTTGTCAAAGAGGAGGTCATGTTGTACGCTGCCGTAAGCGTCTCTGATGTCGCCGAAGAAGAAAAAGGCTTTCTTAGGAGTATCTTTTCGGTTGAGGCAGGCAAGTCTTACATCATCACAAATAATGTTGACTACTACGTATTGGTCGTGGCATCCTTCGAGGGTCCCTACTGCTTTTTGGTTAAGGGAGATGATGTTCTTATCGAGGATCCAGTTGGTGTAGTAGTAGACAATGAAGGAGGCGGCTGCTTTTGGGATTGTATTTGATTTGGTAATGGGTCTCCAGGCATTCCGTATTTTCGCAATGACTTACACGGAATATTTGGCTACAATCTAAAGAGTATTGCGCATAAAATAGTCGACAATTTTCAGATTTTTCATGAATTTTTTGTATTAATAAATTTTTATAAGAAATATTTATCGTTTTTACGTTTTATCCGTAATAGATTTTTACTGCGAGTCTATGACTCCACAAAACGGCCGCCGCTTTACCGATATTTACCTTATTTTCTAAAATTCGTTAGGTTTTTAATTTATATTCTTTTAATTTTAGGTTTCTTATTAAAAATACTAATATTAATTCTCGAAAATTACAAAAAAATAATTTTGTTATAATTTATTATTTCTCTGGAAGTAAAATTATTCGAATTAAAAAATTGAATTAAAACTAATAATATAAAATTTTATTTTAGATAAAAATTTGTTTGCTTTTCATAAAAAAATAAAAAAACAAATTATTGTCTGAAAATTTAATGTTAAATCCAAAATATTTTGGCCAATTAAATTTCGATTATTGAATTTTAATATTTTATTTTATAGAAATAAATTAATATTATATTTTTTGTTTATCTGAAAACACAATTTCTTGGGTGTTTTTCTTATTTTTGACTGTACAAAAGAAATAAAAAAACAAATTTGGTTAATGTTTTTTGAACCTTTTTGTTTGTTTATTTCTTTTTGTTTCAATGTTTACGCATTAAATAAATCTGAAAACTGTCAGCAAAATAATCAATCAAAAGAATTAATTTCCAAATAGAGATTCAAAAGTTTTTATTATCCTCTGAAGACAAAATAATATTCACATTTGTATCATTAAAACAAAATTTTGTTTGTCATAAGAAGCTTTACTTGTTTTGTTGTTTCATTTGTAAATCAAAATTAATTTTAATATTTTTTATCAAAAATTAAATATTTTCACTCTTAAATCGAATTTATGAAAATAAAATAAAATCCAAATTATTAATTAATTTAAATAATTTTAACAAATCCAAATTGAAATTCATAATTGTTTTTTTTCGAAAATAATTATTTTTCTTAAAAATTTTGTTTTATAAATTAAATTTTGATAATTTATAATTTAAATTTCGATAATTTTGCAATTATTTATATTATTAATTATGGAAAACGTTGGAAAATATTTTATAAATTATCAATTATGCAAATTACAATTGGTCTTTTTTAAAGGATTTAAAACCTATTTTCCCAAAATATTTTTTGAGAATTTCAGGAATTTTAATATTTCTGTTTTTTATCTTAAAAAATATTTTGATCTATGTTCCAATTTCGTAATCAATTTTCCAAGAAAAATTAAATTTTTAAAATTTTTAAAAATTATAAAAGAAAAAGAATTATAAAAATTATAGTAATTAAAAGTAAAAAAATGTTAATATTTTTCAAAATATTTTTCAAGAATTGCATCTGTCTTTTCAGCTTTCATGACATATTTGAGCATAATAAAATACTAAAACACTCCTCCAAATCAAATGTACTAATTACCCCAAAGACTTCTTCAATCAACTTTTTAAATTCTTTTTGGTTTCGAGCACTATTGGGCAACAACATGGTTTTTCCATTTAAAGAAACAAATCTCTGTTGGGTTTAAAAAAGGTAAATATAGGACGAGGTATTCATTTGTTAAATTCAGTTCTTTTATTACACCTTTTAATCTCCACTTTTATATTTTTTGCCATGAATTTTTTAAAAAATAATTGAATTTCTATTCAAGGCAGTAAAAATAGAAATTTTTCTACTTCTTATTGCAGGAACGTCTACATATGCAGAAGTAATTACGAGAAACCTTCCTTTTTTTTGGTCGTCAAGACACTACAAAACCAACTTTATCTAGCAAAATTAGTTTTTCAGCATTATAAGTTACCTCATAAATAGAGAAAATTTGAGCATACTTACATCTTTTTTCAATAGTGCTAACATTGTTTCTTGAAGCAGGAGCTATTGTGGTTTCTTTTAAGGTGTAATAAAATTGCCGTACGGTAATCACTGCTGTAGTGTACCCACTACTTCTAAGACCATAGTGTCGCATATTATGTTTACCTATATTAAAATTGGTATATTTATGTATTTATCATATTATTATTTATTATTCATGCATTAATTATAAAATTATTTATTACATGTTTATTATTACATTATTTTATGAAGTTATTATTTATTATATTTATATATTTTATTTATACTATTTATATTATTATAATACTTAAATTAATTATTAATGCTGTTTTCGACTCCAATTCATTTTCGATCAAGTAATCATTGATATTCGTTAAATAATCGATATTCATGAACTCGTCATGATTGTCAAACCGACTCAACAACCAGATCGGTAATCCATTTTCGCTATACTCACTGAAATGAGACCGAATCGCGTTTCGTCTTTCGATAATCGTTTTCAAAAGTGATTTTCGAGATTCTTCGGTTTCGATTTCCGAATATTTTCGCCATATTAGCTTATTTTTTACGTAGTCGTAATCGATTAATTCGGTTTCGATATTTTTGAGCGAAATATCCGTCGGTCGCATATTCATTTTCATATTATATATTTATATTAGGTGTACAAGTATGAAATGCGGATTAAATTTTGAAAAGAAATACGTTAAAAACAAAAGAACGATAAAAAAAGCTTTATTCAAAATATGCTCCATTACTAATGATAC
>MQRK01042325.1:0-12186 GCA_001938485.1 Girardia tigrina | reverse complement strand
ATTAAATATTGACAATCCATCTGGTTAGGAGAGGCACAATCCCAAATCAACATACAACATTTAAACATACAAAAACTACACAAAAACATCCACACACCAAATATTCCTCACAATCATCATTTAAGTTGATTCAGTGTCTATTGTTTCGGATTTATTGGAATGTTGTTTAAAAAAGTCAAACTTAACTTTTCAAATACTTTCATCATACTGGCATGTTGTTAATTTTTTATAGAAAATAATGTAACTAAAAAAATCTGTTTTTTTTCGATCAGATTGAACTATTTTCTAAAAAGTATTTGAATAATCTCGATTACAACAGAATAGAACTTTTCAGAAGCTAATTTGAATTTAAATTTCGTTTACCATATTCATACTTGACAAAAATCTGATCGAATAAAATAATTATCGTGTATACCAGGAGTTACCAACTCAGCGATCGCAAGCTACCGGTAGCTCCGAAAGTTTGATGTTTCATCTTAAAAATTTCTGAAATCATGGTTGAAAAATTTCCAAACACACTTTTAAAAAGAAATAGGTGGCCGGAAGTATCCTTTCATTTTACGCTATACGTTAAAGAAGATCGAATTCGCATGTACCTGTCCTTACGTGAGAAATAGCTTCGTACCGCCATATTCGTTTACCATATTCATACTTGAAAAAAATCTGATCGAATAAAATAATTATTGTGTATACCAGGAGTCGCCAACTCAGCGATCGCAAGCTACCGGTAGCTCCGGAAATTTGATGTTTCATCTTAAAAATTTAAGCCTCTAAGCACTTCTTTTCCAGTTAAAAGTTATTCGTTGTTTAATTCTCATTTTTGTTCATCAAGTCACACTGCAATTATTTTATTATTATTATTATGAAATGTAATATGTTTTGAAATAGAAGAGATGATTTTTATATTTACTTATTTCAAGATAATAATAAGTTAAATAAAACATAATTTTTGAATAAATATTTATTTAAATATTAATTTTCAATAAATATGATTATGAAACCTTCAAGTATAAAGCAAAAAATTTACTATTTTCATTCCGATTGTGAAAAACTATTTTTTACGGAATTTAATGGTGAAAATATATACCGTTTCAGCAGCCAAAAAAAGGAAACATTGAAAGACATTCATTCTTCGTTTGAAAATTGTTATCCTTTAAATTCAACTGTTAGGAGTGAGAAATTGAAGCAAATAAAAAATCAATTCACGGCGAAGCAATCAATCCTTTTTGGAACTGTTGATAAAAGTAAAGCAGCAACTGAAGTAACCTTTCCAGTGGCGCACTTAATTGCTCAGAAGAAGCCATATAAAGATTGAGAAATTATACAAATAGCATTTTTAGAAGCTGCTGATTGTTCAATAATTTTAAAAATAAATCGGAAATAACAAATTCAATAAAAGCATTGAAACTTTCTGCAAATACAGTAATGAGACGAGTAGAAGTAATGAGTAATGATGCTTTTTAACCATTCAAAAGAGATCTGGATCAGTTTCATTATTTTTCTTTTCAATTGAACATGTCAAGTGAGGTTTCAGATGTTGCTCAATTAGCAGTTTTCTTAAGAATGGTATTTTCTAATTTTCAAATAAAGAGGAATTTTTGAAAATAATTCCACTGAAGGGTCATACTTCACGAAAAGACCTTTATTCTTATTTAAAAGAGCTGATTTCATCCGAAAACATCCCAATAATGAAGGTGGTTGTTTTGATGACTGATAAAGCACCATCAATGATAGGTTCTGAAAAAGGGTCTTGTTTCGCTGTCACAATGATGAAAAAGTTCCTTAATTTCTTTCATACCATTGCATTATTCAAAGTGATTTGGTCATAAGATCCTAAATGAAAAATACAAAATGTATTTGGTCTTTTTTATCTAAAGAAAAATACCAAGTTTTAGTCAATGTTGGATTAAAATCAAAGGTTTTGTTCAGCCAAACTTATTTGTGTGAATCTTGTTTATTAAACATGAAAATAATTAAAAATAACTATCGTTCCCGTCTTACAGATGAACACTTGGACAACTGTCTTCATAGCGTAATAAACTATAGTGCAAATAAAAAAAACTTTTAGAGGAGACTGAATGTTAGACATCCCATTAATTTTCTTGTACATATTGCTAATGTCAAATAAATTATCGTTAAAAAAATATAAACCGTTTGTTGTTTCATTTATAAATTTTTTTAGGTAGATCGTCATTTGAAAAAACGTTACAAAATAGCTCGTTATAATCAAAATGTTGGCCATCCCCGGTATCTATACACTGTTTTATTGTTTTTAGGTACTAAAAATTCCTCGTGTCTTATCTTTTTATAGTAGATTAAGCAAACTCTTTTTTAATTTTTAAGCTTATCCAGTCTGAACCAATAATGATTAACTAAACTCATTTTAACACGAATTTATATTTTTAATTAAAGTATTTTAATTTACAATTTCCTACATTAATATATTGAATTAATTTAGCTAAAATGTAAGAAAGGAAGGTGTCGTGTACTCTGATATTGAAACTTCAAAGACATACCATTTGCCGTGGAACATGGAAACTAACTTACACAAAGATTGTCTATGTGAGTAAATGGTCCGGAGTTATACAATATATGAAGGGTTTTAAAACAAAATAGTATATCGATGATCAGCTGACAAATCGCCTAAGAATATTGACACTTCTATTGTTGATCAAAAAGAAGGTAAATTGAAATCTTCATAAAAAGATTTTCTGTAAGACCAAAAAGATGGGGACGCAAATAATTTGTTGCTTTTAATGAAATTTTCAAATCATTATTAATGTTTATAAAGGACTAATTCTATGAATACGAACAAGAAAAAGACTGTGGCAGAGAATATTTTATATGTATCGATTTTTATGATTATCGATTTACATTAGTTTATCATTCGAATGAGAAAGAAGAGTAGCATACATCTGAGATGAATCAGAACAGTTATATGCTTCCTTGCATCATATTTTTTTCAGCTTTTACAGCAACCTATTCAGTCTAAATTTAGAGAATCGATTAAAATTACATTAATAATAAGTATTAATATTAAAAAAATATTTTTTTTAGAAAACAACGCATTTTTATATGTGCACTAAAAGATCTATTAGTTGATTCATGTATTTTCATTGAAAATGAACAAGTATACAAAGTTTCAGCTTAACTTAGCATTGGGAAGTGGTTGAAAATTCAATTATAAGATTTGTACCAAACAAACAGTCAGGTGAAGAGTATAAAAAGTGTGTTAATAAAAAATACTTTTTTGAAAATTTATCTTTTATATAAATAAAAACTTCTATATAAATTATTTAAAGTTTTATTCCATTATATGTAACACTTGCAAAAATTATTCTGGTAATAAATAAGTAAAATAAATTTTTGATTTTTTCCATTTAAAATTTTTTAACTTAAAATATAAGTAATTAATATATATACAGTTTTAGCTGTTATATTTTGAAGAATTTTTTTCACTTGAAATATAAAAAAATCCATAGTATACGAAATAGCAAAAATACACAGATTCTATAAAATTACCAACTTAGTATAATAAAAAATGATTTTTACAGTAAAATAATAAATTTTTTGTATACTCTATAATTTTTAAATTGTATTTTATTAAAAATATTATTTAAAAAATTCTTAAAAAATTTTATGATTTCATGACGTTTCAAAATGATTTCTATGAAGTAATTTGAATTGACCACGATTCAATTTTCTATAATAGTTAATTTCAATAATTTCAATTCAATTTGTTATTAGTATAATATTTCAAAATTTATAATATCTATTTGTTTATTCGTTTATCAATTTTCGCGGGATGTACGAAAACAATGGCCATGCGCGTAACAAAATGGATGAAAAGTTAGCATTTTTTTATTTTTATATTAATACTGTGAAGTTCATTTATTAATAGCAAGAATCCATTCTTTAATAAACCTGGGTTTTTATGCTTATGATTTGAAAGTTCATGCTTTGTTTTTTTGGATCTACATTCGTATTTCGTAAATTTTTTTTGAGACATCTGTTAATTTAAATGTAATAAATTTCATAGAAAAATTTAAAGATATAATTTTATTTTCCATTCATTAATATTATATATTCTTTTGTTAATAAAATTGGATATTGTTTTTAATTGAAATTATGGGGTATAGTTCTGTATGGGCCAAAACAAAAATAAAAATATGACAATATGTAAAATATTATGACCATACCAGAAAAAATATTTTAAAAAAATTATATAAAATATTTTTTAAGTCACAAAATGTTTAAAAATATTAACGTATCAATTACATAATCATTGGCTTCTCTGACTTATTCTAGAAAATATTTGACATACTTTAGGAAATAATTGTACCACGATTTCAGAATGAAATAAATTTTGAATTTTTTTTCATATTTTCCAGACGTGCTTAATATATTTTATAAATAAAATTTTTATATTTAAAATATATAATTTTTTGAATTGTTTTTTTCTGGTTTTTAAGTTATTTTATGCAAAAAAAATAAAAAATAGTTTTAAAAAACGATACAAAAAAGTCTAATTTAAAAAATAAATATAAAATAAGCCGGAGAAGTGACTAATTACGTAATCAACATGCAATTTAATTTTCTTTTAAAGTATTTACATTATTTTTGATGGTATGCTTATAATTTTTATATACTGTCGTTTTTATCATTGATTGGGTTCATATGGAAGTATACTCACATTTTCTTCATTTAATTGCAATTTTTTTACTAATGGGTATAGCTGGGTTGAAATGGGAAATCTACCCGCATCGGTTTTTTGATTTTTACTTAGGGAATCGTTTTGACATAAAATAAAGACAATTCACCCAAATTTTGAGCTATTTATCCGAAACGGTTTTTCAGTATTTGAAAAAAATCGTTTTTCGGTTTATTTAATAATAAAATTCAAAATAAATCAATAACGATTTTTTCACATCATTGCTTGGGTTCATACGGAAGTATATTCATATTTTCTTCATTTAATTGCAATTTTTTACTAATGGGTATAGCTGGGTTTAAAAGGGAAATCTACTTGAACCACCCCTTACACTTTTAAAAGTAACACTTAAATTGAAATTTATAGTTTGCTAAAGTTGAAAAAGCTGTATATGAAGCACAATTTACATATGAAGCTATCAGAATAATATTAAATACGATATGCAAACACAGCAACACAAAATGGCCTTTGAACAGGTACTCATTTTTTATGCGGTCAAAAGTCTTGAGCCACCCTTACTTTTTTACTATTTTGTGCAAATTCACAAAATGAAAACCATAAAGAACATTTATTATTCGAATAAAGAATATAATAATTCATTTAATACTTTGTTATTCCTCCATTAGCGGCTAAAACAGCATTTATCCTTGTCTTAAAGGAAGCATGTAAATTTCGTATATGGTCATTGGGGACTTCGAAAAATTCCTTTTTAAAGTTCATCCAAAGTTCGTTAATATTGTTAAATTCAGTAAGATATAGTTTCTGTTTTACATAAGACCACATATTTTCAATTACATTTAAATCAGGACTTTGTGATGGCAATCGCAAATGTAGTTGATTGCATTTTCTTCAAGAAATGTTATTGATTGCTTACTTCCATGACAAGGAGCACCGTCCTGTTGAAAAAATTTCGTCGGAATAATAATTTGAGATAAGTTCATTTTGCAGTAGTGATATATATTCAGTGGAATTCAGTGGATTTAATGAATCCCCATATCATTAGAGATTTCCCTCCAAATTTCATTGAAGACTTTACATTCCTAGGGTGACATCGTTGTTTTCTGCTTCTTCAGACATATAGACGACGGTTTGAGTATAAATAAATCTTTGTTAAAAAAATTAATCTTTGTAAAAAGTCTTTGTAAATAATCTTTGTAAAAAAATAATTTTTTTGCAATATTCATCGCTTAGTGTACTATATTGATGGCACCAGTACTTTCGTGTTTTGATTTGATTTGCTGTTAAGTGAGGTTTCAAAACAGCTTTTCATCCATACAAACCATATTTGTCGTAAGATTCGTTTGACATTTGAATTCGAGATTGTTTCTCTACTAATCCACTTTTTTGAAATTTTGAAGATTGAAAAGGTTTTTTCTTACTCATTATTATCAAATGACGTCTTTCTCGTAGAGTTGTCTTTGCAGGACGGCCTGATCTGTACCTATCTGCTACAGACGTAGTGTTTAGAAACCTTTTATATATTTCCTGTACACTTCGTCGCGAAACTCTAAATTCTTCTGCTACTTGTCTTTGAGATTTCTTGTTTTTCATTTCATCAACAATTTTCCATCTTTTCAGTTCAAATATTTTGGTCATTTTCTACTTATATATTAATATAATTTATGACATAAACATACTTATCCTTTCGAAACCAACCAATTTATAAATTTTAATTATGACGACAGTTTGAAAGTGGCTCAAAACTTTTGACCCAAGAGAATATTTCAACAATTTTATTTTACCATTTATAATCTTAAAGCAGGACATATTTATAATACCCATACCTAATACTCAATACCTAATACTCATACCTAATACTAATACCCATACATAATGCAGGATTATCTGGTTTATAAAATATGTTTTAATTTATTTCAACAGATTATATAATTTTGCATAAATTTGTGAAATTTTGAAATATTTTTAGACAACATTTTTTTTCTAAAATCATAGTATCAAATTCAGTTACGAGTCAAATGATTCTTAAAAAATGGAATATTACAAATATAATTCAACTATTATATACAGATAATAGTTCATATTACAGCTGCGGGTCTCTTATAACTCCTAATATCAAAGTCACAAAGGGTGTTCGACAAGGGTGCTCTCTCTCAATGACTTTATTCTCCCTTGTGATTATTCCGGTTCTAGAAGTAGTAAGTTCAATGGATATCTCCCCATTCATGTTAGGAAAGTCTCTTATACAAGTACTGGCATATGTGGATGATTTTGCGCTTATAGCAAATAACAATCATGACTTTCAAAGTATGATTAATAAAGTAGTTTTTGTCACAGAAAAATCAGGCATGGTATACCGTCCTGATAAATGTGCCTCTACAATTTCCTGAGAGAAAGAAAAATATTGAAGTTTATATAAAGGAGACACCAATAAAAAATTAAAACCAAAAGAAATCTATATGTATTTGGGTGTTCCAATAGGAATTAACTATGATCAAACACCATATGACACTCTTAAAAAACTAGTCACACACACAAATAAAATTCTCAACTCATATTTACATAATTGGCAAAAGTTAAAGGCATTTAAATTTATTTTATAGCAAAGACTAATTTATTCATTTCGAACCAGAGAAATTAAAACAGCGTTTCTATCTGTTAAAAACAACAAAAAATAATCAATCTAATGTTAACAGTAAACTGAGATCTGCTTTACGTTGAATGTTAAATTTACCTAAAAACTCGGAAGTCTGTTATCTATACTTTTCTTCTGATAACAATCGAGCGAATACAACATACATAGTATTGTGCTAGCGTTCCGCCTGCTCACCTCAAAATGCTCCCATACCAAACAAATAATCTCTGATTCCCTTTGTTTCATTGCTGCTTCTCGGTTAAATGTGGACTTCACTGATTTGTCTTCGGCTCTGACTTGGTTGATCACAGGTAATAATAAAGGTGACATTCTGTCGAAAAAGTCATTCTGGTTTAGAGTTAAACGGAAAATTGGATATCTTGAAAAAAATCATAATATCTCTATTTTCTTTGAAATTTTACACAATTCGATTTCTATTCGCATAACTTCGAATATTAGAGGTACTTGTATTTTGACTTCAATTCACCGTAATATTTGTTCAAAAGTATTGCATGCTGTAGTGGAAGACTCTTATTTCAATAAGTGGCAAAATAGTAATCTCAGTAATTTTATTACCGATACTGTGATGTCTTCACAATTAAATTAGTAGTCTAATAAAAAATAAATATATATTATTTTTATTCTAATATGTATTTGATTGTTAAAGTAAGTAGATAGTTTGGATAATCCATCCTTGTTGGAGCGGAAATTAATCGGCTTGACCGAATATTTGCTATAAATAAATAAATAACTTTAATAAAAAGTAAAAGAAAATTAATAATTTATATAATTAAATTAAATAAGTTAAATAATTAAATAAATCTTATTTAAAAAAAGAACTAAAAAAAATTGAAAATAATAATAATAATTAATTAAATTATCAGCCGAGAATATCAGCCGTTTGAATTGAATTGGTGAATATTAGTCACTAAAATAATAAACAATCAATAATGTTAATTGGTGATGTGTTGCTTTATGTAAATAAGGGTGTTTGTAAACTGTCTTTGTTTGATATGTTTGTATATGTGTTAAATAATATGTGTAAAAAATGAAAATAATTGGATCATTTGGATGCGTGTGAGGTGGTGTTTTTTTCTAGTTTTTTTGTGTGTGTAAAAAATTTGGTCTTGATTTTGTATTGTCACAATTAAAAAAATTAAAAAATAAAATTTTGAAATAAAAACAGTCTTCAATTTTGTTTTAAATACTATTTGACTTTATCAATTGACAAAATGACCGCGACCAAACGACAGAAAATCGATCCGGTCAGTGGAGAAGACTGTCAAACTTTCGTTAATGAACTCGAATTACTCAATAAAACGGAAAATTTTTTCGAAGTTAAAAGTTTTATAATTTTTGGTAACTCACTTTATCCAAACGATTTTGCCGGTTATGAGTGTATTTAGATGAATAGAGATTACATAATGGCAGCGAACTTATTAAATGAAATGTACCCAAAATTTCCTAATGAATTACGGTGAATTAGAATTTTTTTTGGAAGACATTAAATTATCCGAGACGACTCTTAACAAAGAAATTTTCTATTTTCTGCAAGCTTAAGTCCAATACGATATCCTACGGAAATTCTGTAAGACCCTCGACACTCCTTATGATCAAGTCGTTCTGCTTTTGGAGATCATTATGGTCATGTTAAACACGATTAATTCGTCCGGTACAAATAAGTACTATCAATTATTATGCTAGAAATCATTCATTTGGTTAATTTAATTGCGAAATCCTCAAAAATGTTTGGGAAAATTATCATTTCCGACGAATGTCTATTCCTATATCGAGAATATCAAGAAATTTTCGATTTTCTCTGAGTTTAGATTTAATGTGGAGGCACGGCTTCCGATCCACTTGTCTTTTTATGCATTTTTTAACAATTACAAATGTTTATTTGTGCTAATTGTGAATCCAAATATTGATATTAATCTAAATCCAAATATTAATATTAAGGATAATGATATAAATGTAACAAACAATTATTAATACTGTTATTTAGTTTTAGTATTAATTACTATCATTAGCTTTATAATAATTATCATATGTATTATTATATTTATTTTGTACGATTATTTTAACGATTTATAGATTTATTTCATAAGTTTATGAAATTAATCAATATAATTAAAGTACCTATGACATTTTCATTGCTCTCATCACCGATACGTGGAATTTCCGAGGCCTTAAATATATATTCATTTGTTGTTGAGTCATAAGTAATTACTTTATCACTGATGTTATTGTCCAGTTTACTTCCGACTCTCTTTCGTCTCACTGACTGGTCTGACAATATTAATTACTATTAACAATGCTATTATTATTATTTATATTTATTAGAGTAATAGTTGCTGTATCCACGGTATAAGTATTCATCACATTCGTTAGTTCCTTCCTTTTATTCTCTTAATCTTTTATTGTCATGTCACTGTTTTTCTGAAGCCAATCCATTGTTTCACGGACGATTTTAACAATTGTTGAATCGATATAATTTATGTAATATTGCAAAAAATTAGATTCGTACTTTTTCTTCTTGATTTCTTTTAAATTTGATGCATTCTTGGTCAATATATCGATATCTTCTTTCGATAACGCCTTCCGGGATAATTATCTTCTTTAAATTGTCTACTAACACATTTAAAATTCCATTTATATCAATTACGTATGATACGTCAAGTTTATCAACTCTCGAGTCGGGATTTTCCTCGGTCAATTCGATATTCAACAAAAGTTTCTCACTATTTCGGTTTTTCTCAGTTTTGTAAACCTGAATTGAAACTTTATTCGGGTATTCCATGACTATCGTTGTTGGAATTATTGTATTATGATTAATTATAGTTCAAATCGGCCACTCTATTTCTTAACGCTTAATGTGAAAGGAGCCACGTTAACAAGTTCTAAATTTTGTAACTTTCTCAACAATTTCTCCGTCAGTAACGTCTCACCATATGTGACCGCCTCTGAATGGAGTAACTGAGGTTCATAACCGAATAGCATACCGAGCTGATGTTTAATATTCGGCTTCATATTTGGTCCGCCAACCAATAAAACATCATTAGCCATAATCGTGTTTAAATTAGAATCGTTCATAAAATTTTTCATTGTCTAGTGAATAATTAAACAGATCGCAATTTATGTCTTCAAATTCCATCCGAGTAAACATCTTATTGAATTAAATTCTATTATCAAATATGGTATGGATTTCGGTAGTATTAGTCGAGCTGAGCGTCCGTTTTACTCGCTCGACAGCCATCCACAAATTCCATATGTTCCACTTATTATTTCTGATGTTGATATCATGTTTCTCATTTATCCACAATATTATTGCCAAAGTCGTCCCATCCTAATTAAGTTGATCCGGCGATTGCTTTCACATTGGATACTTTGTCTTGAACTGACACAATCGACACGTTTCACGTGCCTCCTTCCATGTCAAATACGAGCAAATTTCTGTCTTCAATGTGGTTGTCGTAGGCATATGTGATTGTCGGTGTCGTGTTGCAATTGATGAGCTGCAGCACATGAAACCCGCATATCGCAGTAGAATCTTTGATCGCTTGTCTTTTGCCATTTTTGAAAGACGTGGGTACTGTTATCAACACATCTTTCTCGGAATGGTCCAAATGTGCCTCTGTCATGTCTTTCATTTTCATTAGTACCATGGAGGTAATCTCTTCCGGGTTAAATGGTTTCGTCTCACTTTCAAAACAAGTATTGATCATATGTGGATCGGACTCATTGGCAGTATTGAATATTAAGTATTCCGTGAAACGTATGAAAAAATCGAAAAATTCACTACCAATTAATCTCTTCACACCTAAGAGAAAGACTTTGGAAATACGAGCACATATGTAGGTGTTATAGAAATGGGGAAGTGTAATTAATATACAGCCATATGCATAAACAAAGTCGATTGCAATAGCGCTTGCCTAAGAAATTAAAATATTAATTAATAATCTTTAAATTTTGTTAGTATATTTGATTTTTCTTGTAGCTGTAATTTTACATTTATCTTTTCTAAAATTTTCTTTCGATGAATTTAATAAATTAAATTAAACTTATGGAGTTTTTTATTATATTAACCGCTTAATGCTCGAATTATTTAAAAAATTGCAATAGTGTTGGGATATCGGGTGATCTATAAATCAAAATAGGAAATAAAAGAATAAGACTATTTGATATTATAAGGTTTATTTTGATAATCAAACTTTACAACTTTTACAAATAATTTTTACAAATATTTTGAAAATGATTTCTTAGCCCTTATTCGAGATTTTNTATTTTACGATAAGACCAAGAAGAGAATTCTCTTTCTCAGAATTATTTAATAAAAAGAATATATAAAAATATACCAAACAAATATATAATTATATATTAGTCGTTTAACCGTACTTGGTAATTTTCGATTTCGCACAATTATAGTTCTGATTTCACAATTATGATTCTGGTTTCAAACAATGCTTTTATATTGCTCAATAACAATTTAATTTATTCGACGAGACGATATCGGGTTTCTTGATATCACAATAAGTCTCGAACTTTTAATTAACTCTTGACCTTTCTTGACCTTTTAAAACTTTTAATTAATTTTTGAGGGTCCTTTTGTGATCTTTTTCTTTCTTTTTATACTCTTTCCTATCACTTAAATTCTCTCTATTTACTTCTTAAATAAATTTAATTACTCTTTCCCTCAAAACACTTTCAATTTCATTCCAGATTATTTATACTTTTGTTTGTTTTTATTCTTATTATTTATACACATAATATATTTATTACGATAAATAGGGTAAACAAAATTTATTTAACCCAATAATTTAAACAAAGAAATAAATTATTTAATTCTATACTCAACAATTCGTCGGGGGGCAATGAAATTTAT
>MQRK01042317.1:0-10037 GCA_001938485.1 Girardia tigrina | reverse complement strand
GTGTGTTGACAACATGGGGGGATATTTTGATTAAAAATAAAATGTTATTATTTAAAAAAAATCGATTTACATTTTACTTTAATTTTGACCCGTTTCATATCGAACAACCTAATAGTTCAGAAGTGACCACAGCAAAGAACGTTCAGCGCATTTTCCTTGTTATAGATTTGTTTGTTTGATAGCGAATAGTATATTATCCTGCGATTAGTATGTTATACTGAGATTTACCGATTAAAACGTGTTCAGTGTTATGAAAACAGCAGTATTTTACAGTAAATTTTTCTTATAAAATAAATTGCATTTTCTTTATTCAATTTTCGATTAATAAAAAAATTAAAATATATTATGAAAAAAAACTTTATTTTAAGATTATTACAAAGGTTATACCATAAAGGATATTAAAGGATCTTTAGCTAATATCCTGACACAATGACTCAAAATCAACTTCGACATAAAATTCTCGATTGCCGAAACTCTAATTCAAATTTTCATGACATAAGAATGACCTTTACGGGTCTTAGACCTAGATCAGTAACTACGTTCCATCACTTTATTAAAGTTTCTGAGAGTAAAATTGCAAAAATGGAACTTTTCATCATGAAAGTTACAAATGCGGCGACCAGAAAATCTAGAAGCTTGTGTTCAATTGATTAAGACTTATCAAATGTGTGGTAGTCAGCGAAGTCAACTAGGTGCTCTTTTTAGAACGACACATATTGCATTTTACTAATCTAATAAATGATAGTTCTAGTGATATTGATAGTTCAGTACTTTTAAAAAATAAGTTACTACTTAATTTTATTTTATTAATCGTTTTCGCTCAATTAAGCAATTTAAATCGATTTTGAGTAGATAAATTAAAATGTAAAAAACCTTCCCTTATATATAAAACACTTCTCGTAGAATCTAAGACTTAGATTATTCCAACCTTGTTTATAAATATTATTGTAATGTCTAGAACCCTCTGTAACTGTATTAACGAACATACATCATTGAAAAATGGAAAGTAGGAAATATATTAATCAGTTATCCTTGATGGATCCTTCCATGAAACCAATACCACCGACCTTAACGATCTGGTAGTAAAGGTTTTAAGAAATAATAATCTTGTCAGCGAAGAAATTATATAAAGTAGTATAAATTATAAATTACGAGTGCACTTTATATATAAATTATTCATTATGAATGAATATTTTGTGAAAGAGACAATTCTAAAATTAAAAAAAATGTATGTTTATCTTGTAAGATTTTTTATTCAAAAACTGTTGATCCGGAATTTTGGAAATAATTATATATTTTATAAAAAATAGATTAAAAAAAATATAAATCCAATTTCCGTTGATGACGAAATTTGTTAACAAATAAAATTTTTCGACACAGTTGTTCTAAATTTTAAAATAAATCGATTAAGAGATCATTTTTATGCCGCAAATTTATTCAAATATATCGTTTTTGTGAATGTTGCGGTGTCTAACTTGATGATTGTGATAGATTTATTCGACGAATGAGGAAACCCGACTTTGAGAAATTCATAAATAATAATGTATATATAGTATATATTATATACCCCTAGTTTATAACGACATATTTCGAAGACATGGCGGAGATAGTTCGGCTAATTTTGAGATCGTTTTCTTAAAAAATTATGACATTCTTCTACTTTCATACGTGTATCGAAAGCACATTAGAATCCTTCTTGAGGAATCATTGCGGTGACAATTTTAATCCTTTTCCATATCGACCCGATTCAGTGATGGTTTTGATACGGCAAGAATATCGTAGCTCGATAGGAAAAAGAGAGCAGCGAGAATTCCACCGCTCATCAGACACAAATGAAGAATTTTGTTAGAGGACGCCGATTTCAGAGTATATGGGAAGCCGATTCAGAAAATGTCCCGTATTTTTAAATGGGCCCAGCAAAATCAATCAAACAAAAGCAAATATCATTCCCCATTTGTGATTTTATAATGTTAATTGATAAGTGTTTCTTCTTGGTACCTTCAATATATTTTTAATAATTATTTAATTATCTTTATTGTTTAATAATATTTAATTTGATAGAAAAAATATTTCAGTGGGTTTTATTGTTTCGATTCATCGAATTAAAATGTGAATCAAAACTTCAAATTTAAATTAGTAAAAATAATGTGGAATTCAAATTCAACAGAAATATTTTATATTAAAAATAAGTGAGGTTTTATTCTTGAATAAAAATTATAACATTTAAAATACCCTGTGTAAAATGAATTGGTCTCATTCAGGATAATTATGCCAGTTATTTTATTGGGTTGTTGCATAAGTACCCGCCGTTTTTTAAACATTTATTTTCAAAGAAATCAAAGAATTTTAACAACCAAAATAATGACTCAGTTAATTATATATTTTATGAAATCATAAAATTTTAACAGCAAAAATAATTAAATAACACTTTAATCAATTATGTACTCAACTTCATTGTTCACTACTTCTTCCGATCTTTCCACCAGTTTGTTGATTCCATTTCGCCAGAAATCCTTAGATCGAGTCTCGAAGAAGTTGTTGAGTTAATTCTTAAGATGATCCTGATTTTCGAAGCTAAGACCCCTCATTTCATTTGAAAGGCAGCGGAAGAGATGGTAATCCGTCGGGGCGAGATCTGCGGAATAGGAAGGATGTTGAAGGACCTCCCAACCGAGCTCTTGGAGTTCCATCTTGACAGTTTTTTGCAATGTGTAGTCGAGCATTGTCATGTAGGAGGATCACCTGGCCTTGTCCATCCGGTCTTTTTTGTTGAATTGCCTCATTGACTCGATGTAATTGGGCTTTATAGAGATTCTTTTCTACTGTCATGTTCTTCCCAAGCATTTCCCAGTGGATTAGACCTTCCCAATCTCACCATACACAAATCATTGTTTTCATTGGGTGCAGGTCTTTCTTGATCCTGCGCTTAGGCTTCTCTCCAGGACTCACCCATTCTTTCCTTTGCTTCATATTCACATAGAGATACCATTTCACGTCTCCAGTGACGATTCTGTATAAGAAACGTTGCCTGTTGTCATGGGTTCCATGGTGTCGAGCGAGATTTTGAGGAGCAATGGAAAGCCGCTTATCCTTCTGTTTTTGGGTGACTTCGTGCGGGACCCAAGCTCCAAGCTTTTGAGTGAAACCCATCGACTGAAGATAGCGTGAAATTGTCGCAAAATCACAATTCATCTTTTCGGCAAATTCTTTGCTTGTCTGGTGGCCATCTTCCTTCAAAAGATCCCTGAGTTGTTCCTCGACTATCTCGACTGGTCTTCCGGAACGAGGAGCGTCGTTGAGGTCGAAATTATCGTGTTTGAACCTAGTAAACCAATCCAGAGCAGTTCTCTCAGCTATAGCGTCCTCTCCATACACGGCACAAATATCTTTGGTAACTTCACTCGCTTTTTGACCTCGATTAAAGGCGAAAAGAAGGAGGTGTCGAAAATGCGATTTTTTGTCGACTTGACAATCCTTTTGACGGTTCTAAAAAAGACAAAAAAATAATATAGGCAAAAACTAAATTGTTTGATGGAAATCAACCTTTAGTATATAAACGATACGTTGAAGATATATTTCTAGTTTTTAAAAATCAGGCTGATGTCCTTCCATTTTTAAATTTTATGAATTCATTACATTCAAATGTTACTTTTACAGTTGAAAATGAAAGGAATGGAGTCTTACCTTTCTGGATATTTTGGTTAAAAAAGTTACGAGACTGGAATTTATAGGAAGCAAACTGATACAGGTTTATATACTTCACCAGACAGTTTTGATTAACTTAAGTATAATAGAAACATGATTAAAGGATTAATTTATCGCTCCTGGTCGTTGTCATCCACTTTTGTTAAATCTGTAGAAAGTGTTAATAAATTAAGTTCTTTGTTAAATCAGAATGGTTATTCTAAATCTTTTTTTAGAAAAATTAATTAGAGAAACAGTAGATAAAATAATTTTGAAAGATTTTTTCGAAAAATCAGAGTTTGGTTTCTCCTGATGGATCTAAGAAAGAAATCAAAGGATCAATAAATATTAATAATATGCCTAAATATTGTTTAATTGTACCTTATTCTGAAGGATTTAAAAACTTTAAAAATGCATTGTTAAAAGAAACTAACAATGAATTAAATTTAAAAATTACATTACGATCTCATAAAATTCAAAATATGTTCAGTAATAAATCTATTACACCTTTAACACTTTGTTCTGACATTGTTTATGAATATAAATGTAATGTGTGAGATGCCAAAATCATTGGAGAGACTGCCCGTCATCTCTGTAAACGAATTCAAGAACATGGTCGAAAAGAGAGTAAGAGTAATATTGCAGAACAGGAAAAAAATGTAAACGTGATGTTAATTTTGATAATTTCAAAATTCTGTGTAAGCATTTTGACAGTTATTGGGAGGGAGTTTCGTGTGAGACATTGTTAATTAGGTTATGTTGCCCTAAAATCAATGTTCAATCGGCAGTCTCAACCAGCTTATTGAGAATTTTTGATTAGCATGATTTCATGCAATCGATTACACAATCATCATTTTTGTATTTATATATAGGTGAATTGATTATTAATTAGAGACCTGAAGATGACGGTTGATCCGTCGAAATATATTTTTTAATGGATGAGTGTAGTTTTTAATTGGCAAAAACGATTACTTTAATCTTGTAGAGCATAGCACGGGTGTTCTAATGGTATATAACACTTCGTCAAACATCAAAAAGTTTTTGTAGAACAAATAGTTTTATGTAACGGTGGGAACTTATGTAACAACCCAATATCTAAGAAATTAAAAAAATTATCATATTTTATTTATTAGATTTATTATTTATTTATTAAATTTATATTTATTTAAATTTATATTTATATTTATTGAATTTTAATTTATTCAAACACTTTATATTAAGTATCATTAATTGTTCTCATCAGTTTGCATTTTAATGTCACGCCATCAAATAAATTATGCTTCTGTTTCTAATTGAATTCTGTGATAATGAACTATAAAATCGATTATACAGACACAAACGCATATATATATATATATATATATATATATATATATAAGTAATACATATATATATATATATAAGTAATAATAAACACCTTAATAATACCATTCATCTTACCATTTCCCCTAATACAAATATGTATGTTGCCAGAGATGTAAATTGAAAAAATAGATAATTTTAAATTTTAAAATCAGTTTGAAATTCTGCCAATTAAAGATTTGACAAATACTTAATTCTAAACAGTTTTCGTAAAAAAATAAAAATTAAAACTTTTATCATTAATGTATCGTAATAATAATAAAAATTTGAATACTGTAAATTTGAAATACTGTAAATAAATACCAAGAATGGGTGAATTGTGCAAATAACCCACTTGAATCAAGGTATATCTTATCGATTCCTTATTCAGAGGGCTTTAAACATTTAAAATCATCAATTTTGAAAAGTTTCATTCAAAATACCACGAATCTAAAAATTATTTCCGAATCATATAAAATTCGAGATATGTTTAGTAATAAATCTCCCACTCCTCTCGGTTTGTGCTCCGATCTTGTTTAAATATACAGGTAATGGGTGTAACGCCATATACATTGGAGAGACATCTCGTCATCTCTGCAAACGGATCAAAGAGCATAGTCGGTTGGATAATGGGAGCAATATTGCCGAACATAATTTAAAATGCAAAAAGAAAATCGGAGAAAATGATTTTCAAATTGTGTGTAATCGATTTAAAAATTACTGGGAGAGAGTAACATGTGAGGCCTTATTAATAAGATCTATGGATCCAAAAATTAATATTCATGCTTCACACTCAACTTCTCTGTTAAACATTTTCAAATAGTGCCTTTACTACATAATTGATTGCATAACCACCTTTCTCATATATAAGCTGCAAAAAGCCAGTGTCAATTTAGTCTAAAGATGGCGGGTAATCCGCCGAAATTAATTACAAAAATAAGTTTTGAAAAATGGCGTTCAGTTTTTAATAAAGAATATAAATTGCCATTACTTTTTACATTCCTTAGTAAATATTATCCTGCTTCGATGAAACCATTCAAACTGTGAAGGACAGGCTCACTCTTAAAATTTTTGAAACAATTAATTTTTATAAAGAATTTCTAAAATAAGGAAATATTTAAAATCAAAAGTTTTCTAAGCAATATAATTAAAAAATATATCTTAATTAATTTTAAAAAGTTATTTTCGGAAATAATCAAATTTTAATTGTAGAGTAAAAACTTACAATGAAATTAATTGGGAAATAATGGATTTTTAAATAATTGATTTAAAAGAAATATATAAAGACAAGGATAATTATGTTTGTACTAATTTTAAAAGTTATTCTAAAAAAATAAAATAAGGAACTTTGTTGCCAGAGATGTAAATTGAAAAAATAGATAATTTTAAATTTTAAAATCAGTTTGAAATTCTGCCAATTAAAGATTTGACAAATACTTAATTCTAAACAGTTTTCGTAAAAAAATAAAAATTAAAACTTTTATCATTAATGTATCGTAATAATAATAAAAATTTGAATACTGTAAATTTGAAATACTGTAAATAAATACCAAGAATGGGTGAATTGTGCAAGAACCTCACATAATTTCCATATTTTGCATTTATAGTCCCAGGAAGAAGCTCAGTAGATTTGGACAATGTGTTCTTTACAAATTAATAAAAGTTTCAAAAAAATTGCAACCCGTGTTATGAGTTTTGAAATACGAACTTAAGAATTACACGCTCGTTTATAAATTACTAAGCGTTTAAACGTCCTTAAATACGAAAACGTTTAAACGCTAAACGTGCCAACCTCTAGTGGCACTATCTTCAGGGTTTTCATACTGCCGCGATAGCTTGTCGTCTAAATCAAAACAGTTAAAACAAGATGCACGCATTTATTTTTCAATAAAACTCAGCTTCGGCGTTCCACCGATTAAAACAAATGGATATTTATTTTCCTCGAATTACAGTAAATAATCGCAATTTTATCCATTTGAAAAAAGAAAATAAAAATTCAACTTTATCTTAATTTCTCACATATTCGGGTTTCGTTAACATCAAAAAATCGCAATTAATCAGACTATCGATGTAATTATAGAATAACAAAAATTTTATATATAATTCATTAATTCAAACTATTTTATAAAAACAATTTTGTTTTAATAATAAATGTTTTACTCAAAGCACACCACTCCTTTTGATATTTATTAACTCGTCAAGTTTTATTTTAATAATTATTGAATTAAATACGTGTTTCATCAGATCAAATCGTCGACCAAAATTGATGATCAATCGAAAAAACTGGCCTATCATCGACAGAGGTATGGCCGTGGCGATTACAGTGCAACGTTAACACCTAACCCTAACCACTAACACGAATCCTAAACCTTATCAGCCAGATTTTTGTTTCGGTGATGTTAATACATAAGTACCGAGTGATTTTATAGTTTCATTAATATATTAATGATGTAGAAATAAAATACGATTAATATTAAATAAATTAATTAATAAAAGAACAAACCTTATCAGTTTCATTTTTATTCTTGTTTTTTTTTGTTATTGCCATTCCCCGGATTCATCTATTTTATATGATTTTAAAATTACAATGTATATGTAGAGTGCCAGTAAAAATATTAATACCAAACAATTGTTCCCTTTTTTTAATTATAACATTTGGGATGGGATATCGCCGTCAATAAGGGGTATTTTCCCGGACAGTAAGAATTGAAAATAAAGACAAAAGTTATTGATAAAAAATTTATTTTCACAATTCATTCATTTAAAGAAAAACAATGAGAATCTGTCATTCAAGCAAATAAAACTAAATCAGTTAATTATTTAATAATATTTTTTTTGTTGTTTTTTCAACTAAATTTATTTTAGAATCTCAGTTACAAGGGAATAGACGTGGGGACGTTGTAAAATTTTCTAAACGCTTAAACGATTTTCGTTTAGCAAATTAAACGTTTAAAAAACGTTTAAACGAAATCTAATTTCATTGATAGACGTGGGCACTTTTTAAAATTTTCTAAACCTTTAAATGGTCTTTGTTTAGCGTAATAAACGTTTTAAAAACGTTTAAACGATCTGTAACTTAATTGAGAAACATAACGAGTTAGCTTTATTTTCTGCAAAGTTCATTCATTCCTATAATTCCATGGATTATAAATTCAATAATGCTTTTGTTATCTGATCCAAAATGAAATCTTTAAATTCAAAGATAACCCTGATCTCAGATTCAATAGAAATAAGGGGACTTAATAATAAATCAAGAACCTTTGCAATCTTGCACTATGCGTGTCAGATACCTCCTTGAGTATGTATTTAGTGACTAAATGTATTTATTAGTTTGGACATTAAATCATTTATATATTTTTTCTACATTCTTTCAAGAAGTATTTCTTTATGTCATTCAGCTTATTTAAACAAATTTATAAGTTAATTTTCATTATTTCTGAATATTTTTTTCATTTATTAATCAGCAAGAAATATTCATATTATTTTTAAAAAAAATATTTAAATAAAATTAGAATCATAAATTTCAACTTAAAATTAAATTATAGTTTTGTTATTAAAACAGGAAAATATTTTATGCATTTAAATTGAATAGTAATCTTTTTCTAGTATAATGAAAATTTTTGAAATAAGAAATAGAAATTTTTTGTATATAATTTTTTATCCATTTGTCAGATTAGATTTGTGTAAAAATTGTCGAGGTATGTAATCGTTAAGAAAAAGATTCTGATAAAATTATGTGAATATTCAATTTGTATTATTAATAAGGTTAGATTATTCTGAAAGATAATTTTCCATAAGGATCTTTTATTAAAGAATTCTTTAAAACCTGATTTTAAATATCATCTAAAGAACTTTTCATTCAGAAGGATTGAAAAAAAATAAACAATGCCGAAGCGAGTGTTGTAGTATTGGTGAAAATGAAAATGAAGATAAAACCACTAATCATAAATATTTAATCGTCATTAACAAATTTACTGCTTCTATAAATCAAATTACAAAAATATGGAGCAGGCCGTTTTGGTACCGCCGTTTTGGTCTCAGACCGTTTTGGTACCGCGATATTTTTATTTATAAAATTTTTAGCTGTAGTAAATATGATCTGTTTTGCCGAATTTGTATAATTGCCGAATTCGTGAATTCGTTAACAATTACCAAAAATATCTAAATGAATGCAATTCGATTCGTTTGAATTCATTTCTGAAATGAGTTTTGAGAAAAGTAATGCAATTCACAAAAGACTTAGATTTTCCCGTTTGTTGTCCAATGATTTCATGAGAACAAATTCCCTTAAAATTTAAATGGAAAGAGAAAATAGAATATAAAAATTAATGAAAAGTCAAGGCAATATAACTTCAATGTGGAATTGAATACAATTTGTTATTTTAAATAAAATTACAGAATAACTTCTTTATTATATGAGTTTTTACTTGAATTTTTAATTATTATAATTTTAATATTAAATTATCAACACGTCCGTAAAATATTGTAAAATTATTGCCAACAGACGATTATGTTTATTACAGTTATTTAATTCAATTAAAATATTACTTTCAAAGATTTTGGTATTTTTTTAATAATTGAAATTAAATAAATAATTCATTATATATATTATTGAGTCTTATGAACGCAAGTTTAATATTGTGAAAATATTATTTGATTAAAGCTTTTTTATATAATTATTGGACACGTTTCGATGTTACATGCATCATCTTCAGCAATTTTTGGAAATTTAGTATATTTAAATATTTGAATTGTTTTAGTAATACGATTTTTAAAGGTATATTAATTTTAAATAGAAAAAATTTCAGTAAATATTATAATTTATTAAAGTATTTTTGGGTAATAATGGCAAAAATATATTAATTAAAAATTTTAAGTATTTTTAAAATTTATATATAAAAAGTTAAATTCAAAATTATTAAAAAAATATATTTTAAATGATTTCAATTACACAAAAAATATTTTAAAACTCAAAAATTCTTATATTTTCAAAATCATCATTTATTTCAATT
>MQRK01042225.1:0-10533 GCA_001938485.1 Girardia tigrina | reverse complement strand
ATAATTGCGTTAAACATAAAGTTTATAAAAAAAAGTTAAAAGGATTTTTTTTAAAAAACATTAAAAATTAAATAATAATGTAAAACAAAAAGTGCATAAAGTTTAAAAATCTTAAATGTTTATATTAAAAAAAATTAACATATTTCGAATGGAAAATATTTAGTAAAAGTTTTAAGCTAAAAATTTTAAAAATAAATAATAAAAACAATAAATTGCAAAATATTATTTCGAAGAAAGAGAAAAAGATCCTTTAAATTTCAAAACATTGTAATAATTTTTCGTAATAAAATTGAAATCACCAAACCCTAAGAAAATTTGTTTAACCCTTAGTCGCCCAAGAAATTTGAAAACTTTTATTGTCCTTTATTGACCAACGGTCTTTACCAGTATCACATATTTTAAACCAGTATTACACTCTAGTATTTATTTTATACTATAAAAATAAAAGTATGAAAAATATTGAAAATTTGAATCAGATCCTTAGTCTAGAAGATTAAATGGAGATGAGATCTCATATAACTACAATTCTGATATTCAAAACCATCAACAAATGTGAAGAAACTGTAAAACCGTGTACAGATCATTACATGACACATAACATATGACGAAAAAAGTCATCTTCAAATATGAAAATATGTCAAATCAGTTCAAATAGTCCCAGAACTTAACACTATTTCCAAGATTTACAATCTATATCTTGCTCTCTATTTAGTGGCAGATGCAATAAGTAGTTTTGTTACCAATTTCTCAAATCAACATCAAATCAAGCCCCTTCTCCAGATGGTAGAAACATCCTTAGACTTTTTTGAAGAAATTTGCCACTCCATTTAGATTGACGAAGATGAACTCTAAAACTATAGAGCCAATCTCAGTACCTACTAGAATATTTATCCTCTCTTTTTCTTGAAAAAGGAAAACCTAATAAAACCTTCGTCTCTACAACGACTCAAACGACTCCATTGAACTATTATTAATTTGATCACAGAAGCAAACAAATCCTTGCAACTAACATCGACTTACCTTCTGGTTTTTCAACCAACTCCCTTTCATCCCAAAAAATCAAATCCACCGTAGAGTTACGCAATCGAATCTAGGGATGGGGAATATTCACAGACTCATCTGGAAACAATTACGAACTTAGCAAGAAACATACACATCTCTGGTAACAAAAATCCATTATATCTTTACCAATTACTAAAGGCTCACCTTCTAACCTTATTGTCATCAAAATATTAAACACAAATGAAGAATTCATTGAAAATGCTAAAACCGTCATGAAATTCAAATATTCAAACACTTTCACAATCTCAGAAACCAAGATGAATCCGATTTTCATCACTGGAAAGTCTCCAAAATCGACAATGAAATTCAACTCTCAAAAAGAACCAACCTACTCTTAACATACAACCTATTGAAATACTAGTTCTACCAAAACCCCTAACAACGAAGTCGACCTAGACATCACTGACTCAGAAATTCCTACTAAAAATATAACGACACAAAGAGACCTATCAGACTCAGAAATTCACACTGAAACTGAGCCTCCAAAGAAAAAACGCAAGAACAAAAAGTAATACAAAAATGTCTGTCTAGCAACAAAGCAGGCACAAACTCATCTAGCTTTCCCTTCAATATTGCATGGTTCCTCATATTAGCAAACTAAGAAGGATGTAGTAAAGATTTAAGACATCGCGTAGGGCATGTGGTTTAAGTGTGAATTCTGTTTGATACATTGAAGTACCAGCGATCAACTAAGAGTTAATCATGGATTTTGAATATTTAATATTTTTTTAAATTTTAAATAAAATTTTCCCAACAAATTAAAATATTATTTTTTTATCATATTTTTTACAAACGATTATTTATCTTTTTTTAGAACAATTTGTCAAATATGTTTACGAAATTTTATTGCCAATTTGAATTTCTTGATTTAATTAAATTAAATATTTATAGAATCGATATAAATATTGTCGTTATGAAACAAAAAGTGTGCAATTCGAATTCATAATCATCATTAAACACAAACTTGTTTTTTTTCTTTACAAATAACTTTACAAATAAACAAATTTTCGAGTCAATAGAAAAAAAAATCTCTATGATTAACAAAATCAACAAAGTTATTTAAATAAAAAAAATGATATCATCAAGACAATTTTTTAAAAACAACAACATTGAAATAAATAGAAAAATATCATAACAAGTCAATGAGCTGAGTAACAATCTCTGGTTGTGATTATCTGATTGCACAAAAAATTATTATATTTTATTAATATAAAAAAATATTATTATTTCAAAAAAAACTTTCTCTACAAATTTTCTATTACTCTAAAACTCTAACAAAAAATACACAATCGATTACATATTGTGCCAGAGTGAAATACACACACACATTCACCAATTTCAAATGAGATATTGTATTAACACACACTCATTTTGAAAATTCGGAGACACACACACATATATGTTTAAGCACAAAACTCAACGTACACACAAACACGCATTTTTCTACACAATTCGAGTGAATTATAATCACATTGTATTAAATACACATAAGCACACGAGCACGCCTGCACGCACGCACACACACACACGCATACACCGGCATTATAAGAATTTATTTTTCAAATACCAATTCGTTTGTTTGATCATCATTTTTCTATTAGAAAAATGGAGTTGAAAGACGCGATCTGATTGGTCGATTGAAACTGAGTGTATCATGTTGTAACAATTTTATTGACCAGCAAAAATACAATTTTTGGAATAATCACACAATTATCTTCGATTTTTTTTATTAAAATAATAATATTTATAATAATAATAATAATAATAAAAAAAATCGAAAATAAATTCCGATCTTCTGGAACGAAAATGCGGCATGACATGATTAATGTATGAAGTTGTTTGGGAAGAGATATTTTAATTTGTTTTTTGATAATAAAATATGACATTATTTTAATAGTTTTTTTTATATTTTTCAGATGAACGGAAATTCCAATTGTTACATATCGTCGAAAGATTTCTCATCAGTAAGTCAAATCAAAACCTCGAAAACAAATCTTTATATCAAAGGGTTACACAGTAACTTCACCGATGAAGACATACTCAACCTCGCTCCCGACCGATCATTGGTCAGATCGGTGAAGGCCGCAATAGAAGACGACAAAAAATGTAAAGGTGAGTGTCGAGTTTTCCGAGATTCCGGGACAAAATTAAACGCTGTAGTTTAGGTTATGGGTTCATCGATTTTGTGACACCAGAAGACGCAAATTACGGTTTGCTTTACATTCAGGAAAGACATCCGAATTTTACGATTAAGTTTGCAAAAGTCAGTTTGTTATTTTTCCACTTTTAATTTATTCAATCATTTCCCTTTACAAATAGGAAAACGAAAAAGACAAAACGAACCTCTATATTACAAATCTTCCGAAATCTTGGACAAGTAAAGATAGCGAAAAGTTGAAAAATATCTTTGAAAAGTACGGAGAAATCCAGTCAGCCTTTATCATGTTGGAAAAATATGCTAATAAACCTCTTGGTAAAATTTTATTTTATTATATTTTTTAATGATTTTTATTTTACTCTAAAACTCGAATTAATCCACCTCCCCGAAATAGTTCTCCACTTCAATGATTTTTTTTCTGAAATAGTGGAGGAATAAAAAATTCCGTTTATTTGTTTCTCTTAATTTTTATTTCGGTAATTCGTTTAATTTTTGATAATGCCTCCAATAATTCCTTAACTGCTATATTTTTTGAAAAAAACTTTGCTAAAACAATAATCCCCCGTGGAGGATTATTTCGAGTTTCAAATTATTTTCATTTAAAAATTTTTTTTTCATTTTATGCGAATTAATAATCAGTATTGTTAATAAATATAAATAAAGTTTGTATGAAAGTACATTTAATTTACATTTAAAACTCGTGATTGTAAATTCGGTTTGGATTAATATACATCATCGAATTTTTTAAAAATTATAGAAAAATCTTTTTTATTATAATTCGCAAAATTTAGGAATATATTTAGTAAAACGATACTTCAATAAAAATCATTAAAATCTAATATTCATTGAGGTATATTCCAAAATCACACCTATGACCCCTTCCTGACCTCATTTAATGTTTGGCTGAAAGCCAGATTGAAATTTTAACCCTAGGAAGCAATAGGCAACTCGTTCAAAGATTGAACTAAAATTATTCTCTATAAAGCGGGTTTTATAAAATAGTTCCGTCTTTCGGTCCTCCCCCGTGGCACGAGGTCTGTAGTGACTGTTTACAACACATTTAAATTTTCTTCTTTATAAAAAAGCAAGCTCAAAAAAATTCTGAATTTTTATTTCTTGAAACAGTTACTATGTATAACGTATATATTTTATTGGTCATTGATTTTTTTTTAAAATACAAGTTATAAAATATAAATTTAGTAAACACTTAAATTAACTTCTACTATAAAAAAATTTAAAATAGCGTAATATTTACTTAGACTTTGCAAAAGCACAGAGATTTTTTTGCTGAGACCCGATTATATACCAGATTATTTGATTTGGTTGATCTCTACACAGAAGTTTGTTTAAAGTTTTACAAATTCTAATTCTTAAGAATAATACATATTGGTAATTATAGAATCTCTACTGGCCATTGATCTTTTTTATTAGGTTGAAGTTGTTATAAAGGTACTTCACCATTTAACCTCATCTGTCACAGAACTAATAAAATGAAAAATACAAGGTTGTAAATAAGCACGAGCAACAGAAACCAATACCGTTGTAGAACAACAACAAATGACAAATAAGAAATGACTTTGCCGGTCACGAAATTCGACTGTCGGGTGACACGGTGCTACTGTACTAGATCTCTCTAATTTGAGAACCCTAAAATTTGTTATAAATGGTTCATAGTTTTGATGGATCTCGACATCTCTCGAGTCAGGTGGCCTTCGTTTGTTTGTCCATGCTCCTTCGGTTAGAGAGTCGAGTTGGGACATCTGGGAGAGACTGATTAATAGAATTCTTGTGATCATTCGACACCAGGTAGGTATACCCAGAAATATTCATACAGCGAGTTTTTGACATCGGAGCAGGAAAACCTGAACGAGAATTAGAATTGTTGACAAGTCAAAAAGAAATTTCCTCGGATTGTCTTGATTCTTCATCAGAGGGTAGGTGAGTATACGATGCGCAGACTAGGAAGAGCTGTTTTTATCAATTTTTATCAGCTGTTTCATCACTGCAATTCAGAGGTCCGAAATTTAAACAAAAAGAATATTATTAAATTTTCATTACTTGTTTTCCAAATGAAAATTAAACTATAATTGTCTAACGATCTTCTTTTATAACATAACTAGATAAAGAAAACAGAAATGCAGACTTGTGATCATTCTGACTGTATTTAACAAACGCACAATGATAAATACATTTTATTCTTTTATAGTTTAGATTTTTTGGATATTCGTGTTATGTTTCTTCGTTTTTATGAATATATTTGTGGAGCTACCTGACATTGCTCTGGAAAATACTTTAACCGTTTCAGAAAGGACAAGGCGCTAGAATTTTTATTAAAGCTCCATATGTAAGCTGCTAATTAATAGATCATGACTCTTTAATTCATGTGTTATAGCCCAGTGCTTGTTACTTCATACTTCTGTGTATAATAAATAATTCCCATAAATAAATCTTTTATTGAAATATGTCTGGTAAACAACATTCGTAAACCTTCCTCCTTCAAAAGTATATATATATATATATATATAACTCGGATCTGATATATAAATTAATCATTATGATTCAAGATTCTCTCAAAGAAATGTTTTGAACTTTAGTTCTATTTTATAACTTAGTTAAATTTTCAAAATTTTTTCAAGAATTAATATAGCATTTTCAGGTAAACATAAGTTACATTCCTATAAGGGTCTTCAAAAATCCTATTTTTTCTATTCTTTTGTATTCAAAATTTTAGAATAAGTAGTTTTTTAACAGTTAGAAAATATTACAATCTGATTAATCGAATTTAGAACTCGGAGTTTTCTCCAGTGATACAATAATTATTTAAAAAAGAAGATGCTCTTAACTTTAACTCGACGAAGAACGTCTGAGTTGGAAGTTTGGTTAAATTTGAATGTACGGTAAAAAACGCATTGCTAACAGACAACAAGACCAACTTTCTAGGTATATTAAGGTTGGTTCTAGGTGGATAAAGGGAAAATTTAATTGACAAATTAAGTGTCTTTAAAAGTAAATAAAACCGCAATGTTACGATCTCATGTCCCCAGAAACTTAATCCTCTTTTATTAGTAAAGTATATAAACTTTTATATAAACATTTTATATACAGTTTTCATCATGCACATTATATACACTTTTTTGATACGGGTAAAATATTATTACTATTTTAATTATATACAAAGACAAAAACATTTGTTCGATTTCATTTAACTCATAAAAAAGAATTCAATATAAACATTTTGAGTCCCAGAACCTTTTTCTTTAAAACGCTAACCGATAGGTTACTTGTGTAAATCGTCTTTGGAGAGCACAAAATATATCTTTTACAATAAAATACTTTTGTGTGAGACTAATGTAGGATTCCCAGCGACAGCGCACTTTGCGATGTTTCCTGTCCTTTTTGATTTTTTGCTCTGGAGACTTCTTTCTTGTAAATTTCATGTTCTTAAGATGGAAGATTATCAAGAACATATTACTGACGAAAGATCACAATAGAATTCTGACTCTGAATTTGATTTGGAGATTACAAAGAAATCCTAGACGAAATGAATTTTTTGTTGAAGTTGTAATCAAAAATCTCTAAAAAATATGCATTTATACGGATTTTAGCGTACCCCTCAGTGTACCTAACTGTTTTCGAACCAATCTAACACTCTTGCATTTCTAATATTTACATTTGTCTTGCTTTATTTACGTACAAAAGTTTTTGTTTATCTTTTTCAAATTTCTTCGAAATGATTTTTCCTTTTCATATGCTTAACAACAATTCCCGTAATTTTTTATGAAAATAAAAACCGCTTGAGGTGGTGTAAGACCTGTAAGAAGCTTGTTTTCTCAACTCATTTTTTTGGATTCCAAAATTTAATTTTACAGGAGTTAGACTTTCCAGGACTTGAATCAACGACATCATTTTATACGTCAACCGCACTCGAAAAAAGTCTCATTGTGTACAGAAGAACGAAGTTTTAATATGATAATGTAAACATATAATTGTCAATAGAAGAATTCCAGTGTTAATCATTCCATTTACGAAATAAAATTAATGATTTATTATTTTGAATAAAAATAGATTTTTCATTAAAAATAATTTATATATATTTTCTTGAAGCTTTTTTAAGAAATTGATTATTGTAAATGTTTTGGAAATTCTTTTCCGTCATCAACGATTATATTTGTTAGTTTTAGTATAACATTTTTATCAAGTTATTTTAAAAAGGAAATTTTATAGATTTATTTATTTAATTTAATATTTGATTGGATAATAATGGCAAAATGGTTTAATACATTTAAAAGTCGATTTTTACAAAAACCTTTTTCAAAATTATTCAAAAATATTAAATTAGCGTTCACAAGACTCGAAATTATGTACATTTTTAAAAAAATATTCATTTCAAAAGTTTAAATTTTGCAAATATTCTGTTATCAATGAAACACAAAATAATTTTGAGCATGAGCATGAAATGAGAATTATTTAAGTAAATTGACCACCAACAGCTGATAGATTCCTGGACCCTTTGCTTTTCGAAGGATTGGTTCGAATATTTTGAACAGATATTAAATGAATCTGAATTGTATATAAATTGGTTATTTTTATGTTATTTTTATAGCAGTTTTAGGTTTTAAGCAGTACGTGTTGATAAAACTTCATCAATCATTGAGTTTGTTATTTGTGTCGCCAATTCAATGTAAAAAGTCATTGCTACGTAATAACGGTCATTAGATTAAACAAGGATATAGACAACGTCAAATCTCACTTCTAGCCACGTTTTATAAGGTTTATAGTGTACAAGAATATATAACGCTACCTTTCTTTAACTGTTAAAGAATGTCAATAAATATGTACAATGATCGTATGAAATTGTTGGCACAAGGATTTATATTGAATTAAATGCTAATAAATATTTCAAAACTAAAAAAATGGGTACCCATTGGAAATGTCGTTTTTTTAATATTTTAACTTGTTTGTCTTACTACACTATTTAAATTTAATTGAGTAAAATTAAAAGAACATAGGGCAAGAGTTTCGTGATCGACGGGGGATAAACCAAGGGAAGCTCATCAGCGACATTTCATACCTTTTGAATTTTGTAATGGAAAAATACAATCGATCTCACAAATGAAATAAGTCGAAATTCTTAGATTTTCTGGATGTTCGTTTAGGCCAAAGATGATTCGTAAAGTCTAAACAAGAAAAGATGGTTGTAGAAGATTAGTTAATACCTGGAAGGTCGTCGAATTTCAATCATCGGGAGCTGATGACTAAAGTAGAGGAATCTCGTGTCCAATCATTTGTAGAAATGACTAATAACATTTTGCTATGTGACCAACGCCTTAACATCCTTCTAAGTCCATTGATAAGGTAAAAATAGCAGGTAGGTGGATACCCTACAAACTCTCTGAATGCAACAAAATCTAGTGTTCATTTATTTGCGGTATTTTGTTAGATCCGTATCTTCATTGCCCATTTTTGAAATAAATTATAACAAATGAAAGTAAATGGTTTCTTTACAATAACCCAACACGAAACAAAAATGGTTATTTCCAGGAAAGACCGCTTTCTAATTCTCAAAACTAACTTATATGTGAAAAGAGTAAAAAAGGTGAAATCAGCCATGTGCTGATACAACTTAGCTAATTAATAACTTCTAATGTATATTGTCAATAATTACGCATGTAAAAGAAACTTTAGCCGTTGAATAGTCTAGTTATCATTCAGTAAAAGAATTTCAGACCACATGATCCAAAGAAGACGCAAGAAAACCTAAAAGAATTTGGGTGGGAAGTTCTTTCTCGTACACCATATTCTCTTAATTTAGATTCCTCAGACTACCATCTATTTCAATCTTTATAAACAGAATGGTAAAAGGTTTACATTATTTGAGACCATCATTAATGGATAGTTGCAGTTTTTCGCCTTCAAGAATGATGATTTTTATTCAAAAGGAATAGATGAGATAGTTTCCTAATGGAAAAAAAACGATAGATTGTGGTGAGATTACATTTCGGAATAAAATTACAATAATCATTATATAATCTTTATTTTAAAATATTGATAAAAACGACTTTTTCCAAGAGATTCTATAATAATAAACGATTATAAGTTAGTGATTGATAAAATTTAAACCGTTATTATTTCATTAAAGGTGTTGGATTTGTACGATTTTTCCATGAAGAGTCAGCTCAGTTAGCAATCAATGACCTGGAAACGAACCAACAGATCCTTTCAGAAGATTCAACTGGACCTTTGGAAGCAAAATATGCAGACAAGCACAATACTGATTCAAGACGTAAACATTCATCTGTGAAGTCAAACCTAAATGGAAAATTACAAAGCTCAAACCAAATGCCCTTATTAACGAGTCCTAATGGTTCTCAAATGTTGACAGCATTGGTGGACAACAGGTCAGATGAATAACATACTCAAATTTACTAAATTTTACCTGTTATAAACCTCCTTAGAGATGTTTTTTGATGAAATCCCATAGCGAAATAGTTCTTATATTTTATAAGACATTTTTTTTAATCTAATGAGCATGATGCAGGGTAACAACCTCCAGTAAACAAAATACGATATCTTTTATGCTTCTCAATTCGATATTATTTTCTTATTTTAAGTTGTTTTGATGATCATCAAATATAAAATTGTAAAAGATGAATAAATTATTTTTTATGAAATTAAATCAATTTTATATCATATTTGCTTCCTTTAATTCGGAAATTAACAAGTCTCGCAATAATTTGGCTTCAAAATATGTTCTTCTTACTTAAATCTTTATCCAATTAACCCTTTTGGTACAGTTTTTATTCGATTTTTGAAATTCCACTTTTGAAATGTTCATGGACAAGAAGGATTTTTAATGTACATGAAAACCGGTATAGAGATAAAAAATAAACTGATCTGGTAAGAATATGGAATTAGATATAAGAATTGTAAATATATATACTTTTCATGCAGTGACAAGATATAAAGAAGGAAAATAACTCATTACCTTATAGAACTCAAAGGAGGACTTGAAGAATAAGGAAGAGAACTGTTTATATCTTAACATTCACATTAAATTGATTTAGAGATCTATCMTTATTTTTATAATAGTAAACAATAATTGTAAACATTCACACCGTCATCTTCGAACTCGTATTAGTGAGCACTCACATTCAAATCGAAAGAGTAAAGTCTACGAACGTTTGTTGAAGTGTCGAATGAAGTCAGTCAAATATGAATGGATTCAAAACGAAAATATTGCGAATCATTATAACCCTTTAATAAATGTTCATAGGGGAAACAACAAATATTTTTATTTAGGATTTATTTAATAG
>MQRK01042211.1:0-38097 GCA_001938485.1 Girardia tigrina | reverse complement strand
GCGTATTTCCCCAGATGACGTGATACAATAACTATAAATGGACGGAGTTGTGTGTTTTAAAATACAAATTGTGATATCGTTAAATTATTTAATTATTAATTATAGTGACAGGACTAACACAAGTGATTATGATTTTTTTAGCATTTTATTATAATTATGGTATATATACGCTAAGGAGTTAAAAAGGTTTACTTATGTCTAATAAAAATCAATTAATGAAGGATTCTAGTTTAGGAAGGATGAAAATGCAGAAATTAAAAATACAAAGACCCTCCATTTGTTAGTAGACTTGTTCTTCTAAAAGGACAAAGAGATTTAAACTCGATTCTTTTCATTTTTTTTAATATGTCATATGAAAAGAATGTCTTATCACTGTGAAGAATATTTTGAATAGTGTTTATTGTATGTTGCTTGGTATGTTGTTTTAGGATTGTGTTTCTCCCACCCAGATGGAAGATTGATATTTTACATATTTAGAACGTGGGATTATTTGTTCAATTTTACAATTTAAATAACCAACTTTAAAATAAAATTAATATATCATAAATAATACACACAAAATATTTCCTTAACGTTCGACAAGCCAATTGATTTCAGTCTGCGTCATCCTAACGTCCCCATTTTGACACCTTTTGTATTTTGCTAAATTAAAAGTAAATAAAAACATATATTGACATAATTTTACCATCATTATTTAGTATTGCAACAATATTTAGTAGTTTTATATGTAAAAATATTTTAATTTTTATGTATTTTTTGTTATAATCATAACAATGTTATAAATACGCAAGAATTCTATTTAAAATGATGGCTGAATACAAGATAGAACTAGAAACGTCGCCAACATCATGTGAGGTCTTTTGAAGAGTGGTGGTACTATATAAACTAAGATTGGGTTGCATTGTGACGTAAATGTGTATTTGACTTTGGTTGATAACATTTAATAAGATAATTTAAAGAAAATTTGGCACGGATTAACAAGGTGTCATTTTTACCACCATTGATACTGGAAGGTTAAAATAAATAAAAATTATTTTGTAATTTAAATTATAAATTATTTTGTAATCGAATTGTAAATTAAATTTGTTTGAATAATAAGACTATGAGGGGTTAATTTAAATTTTTATCTCGCCTGAATAATTTATTATTTTTTAATTTAAAGGGTAAAATATTTTTATGTTAATATGCTTATTCATTATTTTAAAATTAAAAATTATAAAATAAAACAACTATTAAAAAACAAAAACTTTTTTAAAAATAAAATATTTTTTAATGTGTTTTTAAATATTTTAAAAAAAATTAAAAATGATATAATAAAAGAAAATCATAAAAAAATAAAATATCTATTTAAAAATAAAAAATATCTTTTTATGTATCTATTAAATATCTTAAAATTAAAAATGTCAAGAAAACAAAAATATTAAATATTTATTTATAAATATTTTTAATAAGCAATTTTAAAAAAAACTTTGAAATAAATTTTGAAAATGAATTTTCAGGATTTTAAAAATTAAATCGAAAAGAATTTAATAGATTAATTTGGCTCGAGATAATTAAATTAACAGGAAAATTTGTTTTAGAAATGTGAATTGTTATATAAATAAATTTTGCTGTTAAAAAAATGAATCTTGAGGTTGCAACCACTTCTCACAAAGACATTTAGAAATATTATTAAAAAAATTATCAATCAAGAACGATGACTAGATACGCAAGTTTTGTGGATAATTATCCTAGTGGCAATTCAAATTTGGGTACCAATAAATGTATTCAAAATTCAATTAGTCTTCTTAATAATCACAAAAAAGTAAAAAATAACACTGATCAAAAGTTTTCAGATTTTCAAACAGCTTGGAATTTTGAAAAATAATCACGTTTTCACATTAAAATGATTAAATTTTAATTTTCGATATTTGTTTAATAAATTGAATCTCCACTCAAATTTCGTTAAATAAATATATTAAAAATCATAATGTGTAATGATAATTTTCAAATAAATGCAATTAAATGAATTTTATTGGGTATTTGTAGTTACATTTATGGGTAGATCTTTACATATTTAGCTCCAATTAGTCCACGACCTCTATCCATAAGGATATATCTTTGTAATCACTGAACAGACTATTGCGGTTTTATTTAATAATGAAATGGTGGAAGGTACTAACCCGACCAAGGATAACCTCATATCTTTGCTAGAATTCAATCACAAAAAATAATATTATATTATGCTTTCAAAACGCCATGTCTAATCTTCATCACTGGGTTTAACACGAAGAGTTTGCCTTATAATTGGACAAATGTCAAATGTTACATGTGGCAGCACAAATTGTAAAAAAAATCATTGATTACATTTTTTTAATGTTTTTAAACTGATAAGGAGAATTAACAAGAATTAAAAATTGTAGGAAGACGCATACTTATGTTGAATAGAGAGTGTTGGAGAACAGTGACAATATAACTTTAAAACACAATGACGCAATTGATGATAGTGCTTTACGAAAATATTTTGCGGAAAAATCGTGAACAAGTATCCAAAATTAAACAATGAATTTTGGGAATGTTCTTGAAAGATGAAGGTTTCTCAAAGTTCCTTTAACCTGCAGAGCGACAGTGAATTTTTTTTATTATGGAAGAGTTGTTATCTCGGGTTATTTTATATTTAAATTAATTTAAAATCAATTTAAAAATAATAAATAACACAAGTCAACAAAATAATTCTAGAAAATGACTTTTGAAAAGAGGGTTAATATTGACAAAAGGTTTCTCCTAGACAAGGTTTAACATTATCAAAAGTCCAGCATTCGCATAATTTGGTTCTAACGTTTAGTGAAAGACATCCGATGTCCCTGAAGGTGTTCAAAAAGTTGCAAATATTTCAGATAATTATATTGTTTTCTGACTTTTCCAAGACAAATATGTGTTCATAACTTTTATTTTTTACTACAGTAGATATTGTCTATATGCAAGTCGCTTGGTGCCGCACAAAAACTTTCATAAAGGCAAATCTTTACAGTATGTATTGCCTATGTGCAATTCGTCTATATGCTTCAGGAAAAGTTGCATATATGCAATAATTGCATACAGACGAATTACATATAGGCAATATCTACTGTATTTTAAATGATATTAAAGTTTCATTGTATTAAATTATTTTTAAATATTACTACTAAATGTATGACAATAGAGCGTAACGCATTCTACATTGCTACCCAAAATGTGATATGATGGAGAATAACGAAAAGCATATTAGAAAACCTATTCACATCTATAATGGCAATAAAACTTATTTACTTTTGACTGTATTCAATTGAATGAGTTAAAAGAAGGATATTTTTAAAACACAATAGATTATTTTCCGACCATTTTTTTATAAAAAAATGTTTAATTATAAATTATAAATTTGTTTCATAATATATTTTGTTTATTCTTAAGATTCTGTTTATGTAAAGGTTTATTTTATTTATTTGAAAATTATATTTTTTTACATTCTGGTTTACACAGATTTCAGACATGATGATTGAGACAGTTAAATTTTCTAAAATTATTTGTGATCCAAGAATAGTTTTTCAATTTGATTATTAATAATAATAAAACAGCCCTGGAAACTTTCTGACAGGAAATTAATGAATTGTGACTTCATTAATCTATTTTAGGTACAATGCAGTATATGGCACCTGAATTAATCAAAGGTCCCAGTGGTTATGGGTTTCCGGCTGATATATGGAGTTTCGGTTGTACAGTTATCGAGATGTTAACGGGTAAACCTCCGTTCAACGACGTAGAATTTATTATTTTTAGATTACTAATGCTAATAATCAAATTTTATTTATATGTAGTTAGGAACTCCTATTGCAGCTTTATTTAAAGTAGGTGAATTTGCTCAACATCCGGACTTCCCTGAACACTTGTCGTCTGAAACTGTTGACTTTCTTACAAAGTGTTTTCTTCCAGACCCCGCTGTGAGAGCTACTGCTTCCTCACTATTATCCCATCCATTTCTTAATATGTAATTTTCTATAGTTAATATATTATATATATTTGATTTTTGCTTTTTCAGTGCCAAAAAATCACTGTTTAAAAAGAAAAAGCAAAGAAATGCGAAGCACGACACATCCTTACCAGGTAATGTTTTCGCTTGTTCTTCTTTTAAACGATAACACTTAACAATACCAAATGAACGTCAACAATGTGTCAATGTCTCAACGGCCGCCGCTTTGCCGGTTCGATGAGAATGCAAACCAAATATAAATACTTGTTATTTTAGTAGAAATTTTATTTTCTTTTTCTGAGGATGTTTCACTCTCAAAGCAATCACAATTTTTTATTTAAATACAAAAAATGTTATGTGTTTTTTGAAATTAGAAAATGTTTCTAAAAAATTAGGATTGTTTTATTTTGAGACGCTTGATCGAGTTTTGTTTAACAAAATGGAAAATTCATTTTAAAAAGCAGATTCATACATTCTTTTAAGAATTAAATAAGCTGAATGAGCAACTGATTAAATGATAAACCAAATTATCAAAATTACTCAAAATATTTCGAAAAAAAAGAAGACAGTCTAATCACTCAATTTTTAGTATATAATAATTTATTTTCAAGATATTAGGTTGGAAAGAAAGTTTAGTCAATAAATTAACATTTTATTAAAAGCAAAATTTTTACAGTAACAGAGGGTTGTTTTCATAAATGAAATCGCCATTACTTTCAACTGTTCTTCTCCAACGAGGATGCAACAAGAAAATTCCGCGGTGATAAAACTCTGAATTTTTCAGGTCGGAAAACTTTTGAAGAGTCTGTTCCATGTGTTCATCTTCAATGAAGCGGCGTCCACGAAGGAAATGTTTCAGTGACAGGAAAAGATGTTAATCGGATGAGGTAATGTCTTGGTTCTATAGTGGATACTTAAGAACATCCCAACCAAATTGTTTAAGTTTTTGAAAACTACTAAGTAAAACATAAGGTCTAGAATTGTCTTGTTGAAAACAAACATGAGCCATATTGATACTACGAACACGCAAAGCTACCTTAGCACAGTCTAATTTGGTGCAGTAAACTTCAGAGGTGATGGTTTGAGCGCGTGGAAGTAGCTCCTAGTGAAAAGGTTCCAATACCATCCACCAAACATTAAGCATCACCTTTTTGATGCAGATGATTTCGAGCCGACTATTTTCTAAGTTGACCATGACTCAGCCATTGTTTTTTGCGTTTCCGGTTATCGTAGACAAACCACTTTTCATTGCACGTCAAAATTTGTTGCAATCCACTTCGGCTGAATTTGTGCAATAACCAAGAGCGATCGTTAAATTCGCCTATTTTTTGCATCTCTTTCAGTTTGTGTGGAACCTGTCGACCAGATTTATTTTTCTTCTTCATTTTCTGAAAGATCCTAATAGTAGTTGTATGGGAAGTTTGGAGTTCAGTGGCCAGTTCAAATCCGCTTGAATTGGCGTTCGGAGCGCTTTTTTGTATTTACGATGCGTATTGCCGGAACGGAATTTCCCATGCCATTAGAAACATGTTCATTCATTCGTGGAATTTCAGCTGTTGCTAGCGCTAATATTTTTAGACGTTTCATCTGCTGTACGGCCAGTCTTGAATTTGTGAAAAATAAAGTTGCGGATTTCTTCACGCTTTTTTGACATTTTAACTTGTTCATTAACTTGTTCAGTAACTTTTTTATAGAAATGAATATACAATGCGAATAGAATATCAAATTCTCCTAAGAATATATAATATATAAAATACATTAAAGACAAAATTAAGTTTATATATTTATTTATAGTTTTTCAAATAATTGACAAAACTTTCGATCCAACCTAATAGAAGTAATTAATGTGATCAAACGGACAAAAAGAAACACAAATTGTTTTGCTGATGATTATTTAAATAATTCAGTTGCAATAATTCATTAAAAATATGTTTTTGTAGACAAATTCGAGCAGCGTCTGATGAGCAACATTGAGAGAAGTTCCACTTTGACAAAGATGATTAAAGAGAAGTGAGTTACTTATTATTGTAAAATAAAGTGCCATTTCACCTTTGGAAAAGTACAAAAAATATTAAGACCAACTAATGAAAAACATCAACGATAATGATATACAATTAATCGTTCGTTTTATCTTCATTTTAATTCATACTTTTTACAAGTATTGTTAATCTTATAAATTATTATTCAAATTTTATACGACATTATTAAATTAACATATAATATTCTGATGTTTTATTACTTTCGTCGTCCATCGGGATTAAAGGATTTCATGAAGATTTTCTGTGTTTTAAAGTTCTTGATAAACATGATTCAATTTAAATTGGAATAGACTTTATCTGTTCTTTTTCCATACAGTTAAGTGTATCATTTTCTAATCTTACAATGTTGATTTATTGTTCCAAATAGAAAAAAATATAATTTATTTATTTATAACTATTTATATGTATATATATAACTAAAATTGTCAAACTCTTTAAAAGAATTCTCGACTGACGCAACAATCCACCACTACTCTTGATGAGGTTGAGCTTTGACTTCGCAGAATCTTTGAGGTCAGCACTCAAAACTCACAGCATTGAGGAAATATTTTTGAGTTGATTGAGCATTAATTAATAGAATTATCTGCAATGGGACATCTTGTCTTAACAACAGCCATTCAAGATATGAATATAAATATTATTATAAAATCAGTAACTTCATATTGTCATTTTCCTATTTGCTTATCTCGGAAGGAAATTATACGATTCTGAAGAATGTTGTATCAGCTAAGGAATGAATCATTCATATTAGTGTTGTATACATTTATAAATTTTAAGTATTCAACGAAGATTATATAAGCATCGCAAAATAGAAATTGTGGAAATTATGTAACATATACGTTATTTTTATACATTATCTAATAATCTCAAATATAATCATTCCTTTTTATCCTTCGTTCAGTGAAACCTCCAGATAAAAATATATTTTAAATAGTTGATTTATTTTGGAAATTCAAACATTTATCACTCACCTTTACGTACTTTCTTTGTTCCGTTGATATGTAATTAGGATTCAAACATATTTTATATTTAATAGTGCAGTATTTTATTTATATAATTAGTACTTCTTGGAGTCATCCCTGGACCCGAGATGGCATATCAGTAATCCTTTCAGATAAACTTCCATCTGTTATCTCAGTAAACGATTTCAATTCCTTCAAAGGCACTGTGCTTGTGAGTAATTAACAAGTAATACCCTCAAAGAATTACTTGATCTTTATGCAATTTATCGTTTTTTTGATGAAAAACATGTTTGACCGTTTGTCACTCGACCTCGATTGAGACTTCGGAGAGCACGATATCCGATCCTCATTTTACGAAAAATAATAATGTATATGAATACACGAGAAATACACTGTTCCTTTGTTCCTTTTGAATAATTAATCAAAAGTTCTCTTTTTGGTGGTTTCTTTAACTTAATCCGGGTCTTTTATATGTTTTTTGGTGATATTTAAAAATATTATTAAAACATCTCACCAATAATTTATAACGCTGTGGTTACTTTTTATCCCTTGGAATAAATAATATATATATATATGTGTGTGTGTGTGTGTAAATGTACATAAATATGTATATATAAATTTATTTATGTAAGTAATGATATGAAAACTTTTGTATATATACGACGGTTAGTTAATTGTTTCTTCCTTTCATTTCTTTGAATTTAAAATCTTTTTTAATGACTCAAGAAAATTATTATTTAAGAAAAAATTATTTTTATATGAATTATTTATTTTATTATCTTTGCATTATATGTTTATATTTTCTGATAGTTTGACTCGCTCTAAAATCATTAAGGAAGTAAGTTTCAATTTCTCGAAAAGCATTTGTTAATTTGTATTTATTAGAAATATCTAAATAATTATTAATTTGTTAGATTATATTATAAAGAACTATTGAAATCTTTTGGTAACAAAATAAATATTATTAATTTTATAAAAGATATAAAAATTGATCATTTAAAACTGATAGATTTGATAAATTGAGGCAACAACCTTAATTATACTTATTTATCAATTTTTATGACTGACAGTAAACTTTCCCCCTGATTTTTAAAGAAGTAAGGGACATCTGATCTTTTTATTATAGGTTTCAGATGTATGAAAATATTTTTCTTTATATTTATTATAAAATATTTTACAAACTGTGTAGTTAAACATTATTTTCTTGGTTTAAAATTTAAAATACCGAAATTAATTTAGGCTCAAACGAGAAAAAATATCGAAATTTCAATTGATGTTTGTTTCAATTTCCTGGACATTTTCTTTTTAAAACATAATAATTTTAAGTAATATATAAAATTATATTATTACGTAAAATAAAAACAGATTGTTTATTTGTTTTAAATGCAATTCATGAACGGTGTTTTTAATTTCTTTTATTAATGATTTACTTTTGTGTTGCGTCGGCATATCAGAAATTTTGGATCTCTGAAAATAGCGGATCGGCCCAAAAAAGAGGACGGCAAGGATTATCTATTGTAAGTACTGATTTTACGTTCCGTCGTACCTTTAGATAGTTTGTTTCGTTGAACCAATGAAAAAAATAAATATTTAAATACAATTTATATTGCCATTGTTGAATTGTGCTTGAACAGTATATGTTTCCACCCTTTTCTTTTATTCATAATATTATATAACTGGTATATTAATAATATTTTCCGGAAGTATAACAATTGTCTTTTTGGATACTTTAATGAATAATCAAATTGATTTTTTATTTATTTTTAGTAATTATGTTTGTCTTACTGCTCCTCCGAGAGATTTTCAGTAGGTTTGATAAATTTAAAAAAAAATATGTTTTAACGATTTTAAAAATATTAACAACGGTGCTCTCGCTTTGCTGAGTTTATTGCTTTTATTAATTTTAATATTTAAAATTGATTTTTTTTTATATATAAAACCATGTTGATTTTCCATAATAATTTACGTATAATGGCATGCATAACTTTTACGTAAGATTTATTGTTTTAAAACTTTATGAAAGGTAATATTGATTCATATGATTTATGGGCGGTATTTAAAAGTTATATGGCAAAAAATATTAGTTTGAGTTCGCCTATATAATTCAATTATCTTCAAGAAAATTAACATTAATGGTTTAAGTGCTCTTGGGATAAGATTCATTTAAGAGAAACTGAATTTCAATTGATGAACAAAACATTAGCAAAGGTTATGCCTTTCATCATGCTTGAATTATTGATATCACTAAAATTCTCATTCCATTGCATAGGAATAATTGTATAAAATATTAATCAGTTAATTACTTTATTTGATAAAGTCATCGGAGATCAGGACAGACCTGATAGCTCAAATAGGGAGGGGCGCCAATTACTGATTGTTCTTTCAATAAAACTAAATTCTTTTGTACCAGATTTTACATTAGTATGATTTTGGTATCTTTTTAACAACTACTGGGTTGTTGCATAAGTTCCCGCCGTTACATGAAACTATTTGTTCTACAAAGACTTTTTGATGTTTGGCGAAGTGTTATATACCATTAGGAAGCCCGTGCTATGCTGTACAAGATTAAAGTAATCGTTTTTGCCTATATTATTTTTTTGTCTTTTTTTAGAACCGTCAAATGGATTGTCAAGTCGACAAAAAATCGTATTTTCGACACCTCCTTCTTTTCGCCTTTAATCGAGGTCAAAAAGCGAGTGAAGCTACCAGAGATATTTGTGCCGTGTATGGAGAGGACGCTATAGCTGAGAGAACTGCTCGGGATTGGTTTGCCAGGTTCAAACACGACAATTTCGACCTCAACGACGCTCCTCGTTCCGGAAGACCAGTCGAGATGGACGAGGACCAACTCGGAGATTTTGAAGGAAGATGGCCGCCAGACATGCAGAGAATTGACCGAAAAGATGAATTGTGATCTTGCGACAATTTCACGCCATCTTCAGTCGATGGGTTTCATTCAAAAGCTTGGAGCTTGGGTCCCGTACGAACTCACCCAAAAACAGAAGGATAAGCGGCATTCTATTGCTGTTCAAAATCTCGCTCGACACAAAGGAACCCATGGCCACAGGCAACGTTTCTTATATAGAATCGTCACTGGAGACGAGAAATGATGTCTCTATGTGAATATGAAGCAAAGGAAATAGTGAGTGAGTCCTGGAAAGAAACCTAAACCAAGGATCAAGAAAGACCTGCACCCGACGAAGATAATGATTTGCGTATGGTGGGATTGGGAAGGTCTAATCCACTGGGAAATGCTTGGAAAGAACATGACAATAGAAAAGAATCTCTATAAAGCCAATTGCAATTCAACGAAAAAGACCGGATCGACAATGCCAGGTGATCCTCTTCCATGACAATGATCGACTACACACCGCAAAAACTGTCAAGGTGACACTCCAAGAGCTCGGTTTGGAGGTCCTTCAACATCCTCCCTATTCCCCAGACCTCGCCCCGACGGATTACCATCTCTTCCGCTGCCTTTCAAATGAAATGAGGGGTCTTAGCTTCGAAAATCAGGATTATATTGAGAATTGGCTCCACAATTTCTTCGACCTAAGGATTTCTGGCGAAATGGAATCAACAAACTGGTGGAAGGATGGGAAGAAGTAGTGAACAATGAAGGAGAGTACATAATTGATTGAAGAGTTATTATTTTTGCTGTTAAAATTCTTTGATTTCTTTGAAAATAAATGTTTAAAAAACGGCAGGAACTTATGCAACAACCCAATATATCAAAAAAACCTTAATCCATATTCTGGATTTACTGTAAGGTACCTATTCTATACAAAAAATGCGTTTTATAATATATTTATAAGAATAAATTGGAAATTATTAATTAATTTAAATTAAGAGGCTTTTTATGTTTTTACAGTTTTCTTTTGTAAAATAATTTTTAATTTAGATTTATATTATCTAATTTTTATTAATTATAAACTTTATAATTATAAAAATATTTTTTAACTTTTAATCATTTTCATAAAAAAACATGAAAATAAAATATGTAAGACATTAAATTAAATTAATTGTAACTTTCTTAATTAGTTTTTCTATCTTTTTTAATGTTTTTGGAATATATTTTTTATAAACTAAACAAACAAAAATAGATTTAATAAAAGAGAATGTAATAAAGAAGTAATAAAGTAACGTGATTGAATGTAATAATAATAATAAGAAGAAGAAGAAGAAGAATAAGCAGAATTTAAAATATTTTTCTTTTAATAATGTCTTATGTTTACTTCATGTCAGACCAAATAATTTTAAGTATGAAGATTTATATTAATGATATAAAAACAATTTTTTACTCTTATCTATCAAATATAAGAAGCAAATCTACAAACACTATGAAGATCTCTCATTTGTTTGATGTTTTCCTTTTGTTATGTTTTTTTATGTTTGAAATTTTCAATAAAAGAAAATTTTTGCTTTTCTATAAAATGTATTCTTTTTTAATGGCGATAGAAATTATAAATATATTATTTCCTCTTAATATGAGTTCTCTTTTCTTCAAAAAGACAAAATCATTCCAATGTTTGGCAATTAAAAAATTAATTTATTCATAAATATTAATTATTAAAAATATATAATAATCACAATTTTTCACAATAATTTTATTAGTTCTAAACTTTTTTATCATATGTTTTAATATGTAAAAATAATGTTAAATTTGACTAATGATGACACAGACAAAGTTATATGCTAGTTAGAACAAAAAAAATGAAAAGCAACTAGAAAAATTATGCATGAAAAACCAATTTTATTTTTTGTTTTCTTGTGAATGTTTTCTCCTGAATGAATGTTTTGTAGAAATTGAGTAATGAAAATGTTTTTTCTTATGATTGTCAGCGAATATTTTCAGCTTTCATTTATATATAAAGAAAGTTTTTTATAAATCAAATTATTCAATGTGTACTTAAATATTTGTAACCCTTCAAACAGCCCATTCGGTGCAAGTGTACCCCTTAATGCAAGGTGAGATTAGTTACTTTTGTTTGAATGATTCTTGCTTGCCGATTATCGTGATTTTATATCTGTAATATTCTGAACATTTATAACCGTTATATTATTTTTCCCAAGAATAATTGTGCATTTTGGAATTATTACGTTTTTAATTAATTACGTCCCGTTTTTATTTTTTATATTTATCAGTTACTGTTTTTTTTAAAAATTATTTTGTAAATTTTCGAAGTAATATATATGTTATACCGAATTCGTGAATTAGGCAAAAAAATGCTGAATTTACGAATTAGTCAAAATATTTTGCCAAGTTCGTAAAATCGGCAACAGTTTGTTGAAAAAATGTAATTGTTGAATTCAGTAACAAGTCAATTTTTGCCAAATTCACTAACTATATGAAAAATTTTCATTTTAAAATGAAAATTTCTCAATTTAAACTGAAATTTCTCAATTTAAATTAAAACTGTACTTATTATGAAAAAATATCAATTTAATATTAAAAAAATCAATTTAATATGAAAAAAAATTAATTTATTATACAAAATAGACTCCAAATGTAAAAATTTTATTCGTAAACTCTTTTCTTGGTGGTAAGCTGAATTACAGACGTTTGTATTTTAAAAGCATTTTTCATATTAAATTGATATTTTTCATATTAAATTGATATTTTTTCATATTAAATACTAATATCAATTTGATAATTGAATTAAAAAAATTTTTAAAGATTGCCGAAATCACGATCTTGGCAATTACACAAATTCGGCATTATATATATATATATATATATATAGGTAATATTTAACTCATTCAGCGAATTTCGTCTAAAATACCTTTACGTTTTATTTTAATTTTAAAAAAACCTAATTTATTAATTTATTTTCCTTTGATAAAAATCCAAGAATGGTTAAATATCACTGGGTTTATTCGTCGTTATGGAATGTTTCAATCTTTGTATTTTATTACCCTAAAAATCCGTCTTTATAATAAATGATGAGTGAATTCAGACAAATCCATTTATTTGCATTATCATATCACAGTAAACTAAAGCTTAATATTGATGTTTTATAGTACATTTAACTTAGTTCATTTGTTCGTTATTGTAGTTAAAAGAAAATATAAAACCTTCAAAGTTTCTAAGCTAAGGTTGTATCATCTTTGGATTCACAATATCCGATTCTTTCACATGCTAAACAATTGAGGTTTCTGTCGCATTCAAATCTTTTCTTTCCGAAAATTTTTCATTATTCCTCAAATAACCATTTTTTGTTGTTCATTTTTATGTTAAAAAAGTGGCATAAAAATTTGGATTTTTTAATTTAATCAATAAATAATATTAATTAAAAGACGAACTTATAGATGATATTTTATTTTTATTAACTGATTAAAGATTAACTTGGAACTATCCAAATAATATATAATAGAAAGTAATACTATATTATAATTCATAACAATGAACGTACTGATGTAATTGAAGGTTAAACTGGTTCAAGACTTGTAAGTACATTTAAATTGATCAATCAATACTATTCTAATTAATTTTGTTAACACTTGATGTGGAAAATCTTAATTTGTGGATCATTTTATTAGTTTATTGAAAACTTTGAAAATAGTATAACAATAATCAATGTTTAAATAACTCCATTAACAAGGCTTCCGTCAAGGAAAGGGTACCTTAATCAAATAACCGCCTTTCATACTATAAAATTAGCAATTTATTTTTTAAGTAATGAAATAAATTTAATTTATACTTCATATTTTCTTATAATTATAATTTTTATAAATAATTATCATTTTATTATGAATTATAATTTCAAATTTTTATAATTTTATAATTATAGAAATACTAAGATTGTTTATTAATATTATTATTAGCAGTAATAATAATAATATTTATTGTTGTTAATACATTTTTATTCCAAATTATCGTTGGTAACTGCATAATTCTTTATTTGTATTAGTCTTAGCTTTATTCATCTTTTGAATAATAATGCATGATTGAAAAAAGGTTTTACATTGTTTCCATTTCTATTGTTATTTTTTTAGTAAAACGTTTTGTTATGTTGGTAAAAGTTATAATAAAACTAATATAATTCATCATGGTATAAAATATTTATTTGTTTATTATGAAATAAAAATATAATATAATTTTTATATAATAAAATAAAATTTTTATTTATATTTTTTTAATATTATTTTATGTCCCAAATCATTAAAGCACTCGATTTTAATTAGTCAAATTTTTAATTAGCAAGTAAAACTTGATCAAAAGGAGAATCGATTTATTTTTTAAAAAAAATATTTCTGAATATGAAAAATTTTATTCCAAATTTCCATTTTGTAAAAATATATCTACCATTTTTGTTTTTGTTTTCGTAATTTTCTTTACAACTGTGTGGATTTATATTACGAAAGAATTATATTTATACAAAAAAATCTTTTTAGATAAAAGAATAGAATGAATGATTTATGGCATGATAAAATATTTACATTATCCTTTTATATTGGTTAATTTATTTTAGAAAAATGTCCCAGGAGAATGTGGTTGCAATGCAAATTGACTAGATTCAATTTCACTCAGTTCTTTCAAATTTATTTTCAAAGGCACTAAAAACAACTTGACAAAAATACTATGTAAAAGACCGGAATCAATAGAAGAGATCATCAAGAGAAGGAAGCTGAAATTCTACGGTCATCAAAAAAGAAAACAAGCATTAGCAAAGGTTATGATTGAGGGAAGAGTGAAAGGAGAAAGGCCAAGAGGAAGACCAAAGAGGCAATGGATGGACGGTTTAAAAGAATGGACTTGACTGAGTATAGAATGTCTGAGAAAAGAAGCTACAAATTGAAAGATGTGGCGAAGGCTTGTTTATAATTGGGTGCATCCACGGCCCAACGGCTAAGGTCAAAAGAAGAGAAGAAAAACAACTTATAAATAAATAAAACTTTTCAGACCTTATATCTGCAACACAATGTTTAAAATGATAAACATTGCGTTATTCTTAAGATATTTTTATTTTATTTTAATATTTTTCATACCGTTTAGGATTATATAATTAATAATAAATATGAGAAGTATGCAAAGGAAGATAAAATTTAAGAATGAAAAGGAAACAAGAAAATTAATAATACATAAAATAATCTGATTATGTTGGTTATAAATAGAGATAGAAAAGCGATAATAATTATGATAATAATAATGAGATATTTGTTGAATCCAATCGGGATGTCGATAAGATGAAAGATATACCAAGATATATGATTATTGTCACATTAATTATTATAGAAATTTCTTATAATAACTTGATATTAGATGTATCTAGTACTTAACTTTCATATCAATTAATTATTTCGCACTACTTTATTGAAAATATTCCCTCGCTTGATCATTTATTATTTATATTTATAAATCTGTTAATAATGTATTATTTTCTGCCTGACGTTTTCCTTCTGTGTTTATAACATTTTCCTTTAGAAAATTTTCAACTGCAATTTATTTCATCTGCACAATATTTGTATTTACATTTATTTGTTTAATTTATTTTATTAATTTATTATTTTTATTATCTGTAAAAAATAACAAATGGTTCTCATTCAAAATATTGGACTCACACATTTCCAGAATAAAAGATTCTAAAATTTTGTAATAATCTTTTGATTTTGTTATAGATTTTATATCTTGATCAAATTTTATTCTTTTGTTTTTATTTCATTGTATTCATTTTATATATAATAATAAATTGTTTCGTATAGGAAATAATACAGGAAAAATGTCGCACTGAAAATATTAGGGAGAAAAATTATGAAAAAGAATTATTTATATTTTTTGACGAAATTATTATCATTTGTATTTATAAAAGTGTTTTTAGTACTTATTAATTTATAAATTATTGAACGTTAAATCATTAATTACGAAAACTTACTTAAACGTTTCAACCTTCATTAACATATTATTTTTTATCAAATGTTCCAATAATAAAATTAATTTTTTATTAAAAAAATTTTAAATCTGAAAATATTTTATGAATAAAATAACAATTTATGGGTTTTATCTCTCCAAATTTATACATTCCGAACTCATATAACTTCTATCCCTGTGTCTTTATCATGCTTCACTTTTTGCTGTTGTTCCAATTACAATCGTGCAATTCCAGTAAGGTATAGGTAATATAGATAATATATAGCATTTATAATAAATCATTTAATAAATAATTTATGAATCATTATTGAGACAATATTTTCAAAGATGGATGTCAGAATTTTTGTTTTTAGAATGCCTTAAGCGTTTTAATTGGGAAACTTTGTTGAAGCAGGCTTTTTTAAACAGTATAATATTTGACTCTTATTTTTATTATCAATCGGAAAAAGGTTTCTAACATAATAAAACTTCACAAAAAGACATCTTATGGTTATAGTACCTCTTTTTTTACAAAAAATAGAAATATTATAAGATCGGATAAAAAACTTGTAAGCAAATGTTTGTATTCATTCTTAAGTTTTTACCATTTATATTTTCGATCCCTTAATTTTTATTTATGTATTTAAGTAGACTCTCATAAATATATTTAAACGACATTATTATTTACAATTTAAATTAATCCCAAAGACACTTGATCCCAGGTACACTTAATTTCGATTTTTTTATATTTATACATAAAGTAAGAAATAAAATAACATAATTACAGTTAATTCCGATTCTTTGAAAAAATTATACAACAAAAATATAACAAAAATCTCTTAAATATTATTAATAAAATAGTAACTTTCAAGCGTGTGATAAATTAGTCATGTCACCTAGAAACATAAGTACCTCAACAACATTATAAGCAGTAACAGCTGTTGCTACAGAGTCTTGTTAATTGATGAACGTTTTAGAAGAATCCTGAGAGTAGTGTCGGGTAAACTTTCGAATGCTACTCCTTGAACTGCACTAGACATCTACGTCTAAAATTATTTTCTTCATCCCACTAACAGTTAATCTGGCTTGCGATGTTTATCTTTTACCTCCAAGGGTATGCTGCGGATTTGGTTCCTTTATTATAGAGTGTTAATTTGTTTTTATTCTAACTTTGACATGAACTTTCAAGTTATTTACAACGTCATATGGTTATTCCATTAGCATCTTCACGATGCTTTCAATATCTGAAACATCTGTAAAGCAATATATTTTTTCTCCAAAAACCATATTCATGTATATAGTAAAGTAGTTAATAATTATTTACCAATAATAAAAAATAATAATTGTTACTTGAAATAATGAAAATAGCTGTTTTAACTGAGACTTGGAGTAATTTCTTCGATCATTCTTTTATCTTCAGCTTCATGGTATAAGAAATTAACATTCATCACATTCAGTGTCGGCCGACACTGTTATGTAAGACTTTTTTAATGTTGGTACTTTTGAACGTTTCATTGATCAAAATGTCAATCTTTAGAAAAATTGATATAGGAAAACAAATAACGGTTATTCAAATTATTGAATAAACAAACGTATTTATTTTTAATGCAAAATAAAATTGTCGCTGTTCATCTTCATATTATCAACACCAGCTATGCCAAAAACACTTCTGGTCTAGTACAAATGTTACGGATAAAATTCAGTAAAACTAGGATGCATATAGAACATGCTTCATTGATAATACAATAGAAACATAAGTACCTCAACAAGATTATAAGCAGTAAAAGCTCTTGCTACAGAGTCTTGTTAATTGATGAACGTTTTAGAAGAGCCCTGAGAGTAGTGTCGGGTAAACTTTCGAATGATACTCCTTGAACGTTATGTCATTTAACATATGCCTCGATATACTTAATATCGGCATATTATATGCTTAACTGGAACTGACTGTATTGCTAATACGCGCTGTAGCGTTTTTCGGCGTGACAAAAATTACAGACGTTACATTGGGTGTTAATATTCACTCGTATTCAACGTGAGTTTTCGAACATTTGTAACCCTAACCAGGGGCGTCAGGAAAGAAAATTTTTGGACTTAGTGTACCGCAACTATAAAAAGCTTGCCTTTCATTGATTAAGTTCATTGTTTTTTGTGTTGTTTATTTATCTTTCTATTCAGTTTTTAATATCTTGATAGTGAATTAGAGCATTTGAAAGATTCATTAGTGTTAAAATACTGAAAATATATATTTTTGATAATTTTTAAAAGTTGAATAAAAGTTCTTTGATTTAAATTTGACAAAGAATTGCTATAAAGGTTTTCATAGAATTTGTAAAATAACATAATTTCTAATATTGGAAAACATATTTCAATCATTGAATTAAAAGAGATTGTTTTTAATCATTGTACTTGAAACGCATTTGCAAAAGTTAAATGATTGAGATTAATTTACAAAAGATTTTTAAATTACTTGATTAAAAATCAAAACTATTTTCTCAACAATATTGGAAGTCTTTGATCAAATTTTGCAAAAATTTTAATTTAACTTCATTTGAAAAATAGATTTAGATCAGATGAATCCATATCGGAAAACAACAGTTTCTACAGTCCTGATCCACCATCATCCGGTAGCTCCATGACCGGTAACAGTAGCGGGATGGAAACCCCGAGCGTAGGAGCTTTTTATATGTTAAGAAAAGAAACTGAAGCCAGATCTGAACTACACAAAATATTACGTGATGTAAGAAATAATGTTGTCAGTCATTGGCGTCAGTTAATCATAGAAGACAACCTTCAACCAGATATGTATAATGACGTAGGACTGAGGGATTTATAATTAGTGTTTTTTATTATATATTTTCAGAGTAAAAATTTGTTGGAACATATCATGGACTTGTTTTTGAATTATCTCTGCGATTATGATAAAGAAAAACTGAAAAACGATCTCATCCAGCTTCATACCAGTCAAGATTATCCCCACATGGAGACGTCCAAAGAACAACTGATCATATACTCATTAAAGGTGGCCATAGAAAATGAATTGAGGAAACACGTCAGTAAACCTCATTTACTACTGGCATGGGACAAAATAATTGGTAACGCCGTTTCCATAGCAGCAACTACAATATGCAAAGGTTATATATTCCCCATATATTTACGTATATTACTTCAGTAATAATTTACGGCTAGCATTAGAATCATTGTTAATTTCCTTTTTACTACTTTTAAAATTATTTATGCATTAATAATTTTAAATATTAATTAATTATTTTGTCGCAGTATATTCACAAAGAGTATTTAAAATGTTTTGTATTATATTATTAAACTAATTACCTTTTTAAAAGGTTGTACTGGAGAGCAGTAGCTCTTTTGTTTGAATTCGACCACCATTGTTTTAGAGGGGTTTCTAAATTTTACTGATATTGTAGTATCAGATGGAAATTTACTCGGATTTAACTTGATAATTTAATAAAAATATGAAATTTGAAATATATTTGATATATGGTTTTCAATTTAAATTAACATTTTATTTAGATTTCCAATGATTTTTTATTTTGAAATGTTTTTTTCTATTTTAAACTATTATTTGGGATTTATAATTTTATAGATTTAACTTTTATTTTACGGATAATATTTATAAATATTGCGGATTTCCATTCTAAATATGAGCGTTAATTTTGTGAATCATAATTGACTAGATACTTCAACCAGTCATTAAATAATATTCAAAATTGGTAAAGTGAAGCTGCTTCAATACTTAAAACCTGTAACTTAATAAAATAATGATACTGTTATGATATCCTGTTAATTAAATGGGCTCCTAGTATATTGATTTTGTTTCTTCATTAAGGAAAATGTAACTCAAAGGGCTCTGTCCTTTTATCATCCCTGCTGACAGTCAAGATTCCAGTCATTGGGTTCTTGATCAAAAGGCGATGTCATTAACGCAAACTTTATTTCTATCACAATTAAAGTTTTTTAAACAAATATTTTCGAGCAACTTTCGCATTTTTTTTTTACACAAATATTATAAATAAATATAAATATACATATGGTTATTAAGAATTTAAATTTATATATTTTTATGTTAAAATTATAAAGTTATTAAAATTTATCACAAAGTTTTTTGTTGCATCATTTATTAAATTTTCATAAATTTAATCTTTTCTCAATTACATTTCCACATTCCATAGCACAACATTTTCATTTGGATTTCATAATTATTTAAATATTATTTTTTAGATTCGGTAACACAATGTTTTAAAAATAAGATTAAAATCGCAATTATTTTAGATTTAATACAATACATTTTTAATAAAATTAAAATCGAAATTTCGTTTGATTTAACAACTTTTAAATTACCCCTTTTTTAAATAAAATAAAATTATATTTTTAACAATAATTACGTTTTTAGTTTAATTAAACAATTTTTAATTACCTTCGCATTCCTGTGAAAATATACTTTTTAAAATAAAAGTTATATTTCTTAAAAATTGAAAATTATATTTTGATTTAAAATTTATGAATTAATATCGATAGTTACAAAATAGTTTTCTAGTATTATTTCTCAAAAATTAAATTTTATGTTTCATATAAAATTACAATTCACTTTATTAATAAATCTATTTATTGGTTTTATGTTCACATTAAATTACATTTTTACTAGATTTTATAAAAATCTCATTTTAACCTAATCTGTAAATAAAAATGATTTCAAATTCGAAAATTTTATGAACTCAAAAAAGCTACTAACACCAGTCATAATATCAAATTTTATTTATTTTAAAATTATGGAAACATAACCCAAATTTAAAATATATTAACACTGAAATTTTAGTCTTTGTAGAAAGAGTTATAGCTACCGTTCTCCTTCAGACACATGATCTCTGATGTACACGATACAGAGGTAAGTTTGCAGATATTGTTCATATATTTATTCAGTTTCGACTTATTGGACATAAAAGCATTTTCTGGATAAATACGATTTACTTAGTCGAGTACTAGAAACTTAAAAACTTTGAAGAATATTAAATATCAGCTTTTGTTTTCTTCTTGAATTAACAATTTGGAATAATATGGAAGAATATTCTATTGAAAGGAAGATAGAGGCGATTTAACTAAAATTTCATTTTGCATTTTAATTGAATTTTTGAATCAAGAGAAGTTATGGAAGACAACGAGTCACTTCTAACTGCCTAAGGCATTCAATTATTTATGTTATTAATATTATAACTGATTTTGTGTCACGTACCATTTATATCCATTTATACAAAGTCAAGCTATTATTGACACTCAAAAAGCTTCCGGTGTTTGCTTTCTTTGTTTCACCTAGAAAATTTTATTAGCAATAATTTTAATCATATATTTTGTATTAATGGTATATTAATGTTGGATATCAACTGACTTGTAATTTTTCTAAAGCCTTGGTCTCAACCAATGAATTTTATGACTTGTAAAATTCAAAGCTGAAATTAAGAGTCATTTTGTGATTTATTTAACTGTAAAATTTTGCATTAATTTTTTTATCTAAAAGTATATTACAGGGTTGTCAACTAAGTTTTTTCCAATGCATTTGTCGTTGTATCTGGAGATCTATGACCGCTAAGAAATCCAAATTTGGTGTGGATATTGTATGATTAATACACATTATAACTATCAAAAGTTTATTAATATTTATTTCAGTTTACATAATAAAAAATGCAATAAATTAAAAATTGTTTATTTAGAGTAATACGATATTACAATATTTTGCCATCTTTCAAAGTAAACTATGAATTTCAACAGAGAATACGTGAGGAAGCTTATTTTATATTGTTGGAAGCGCAAATTATCAGCTGTAGACATTGCAAAAGAGATAAACAACACACTGGGAGAAGGAATAACTACGTCACGTACATGTTCCAACTGGGTAAAGAAATTCGAGAACGGTAACTTCGAGGTAAATGAAAAAGTTCGCAGTGGGCGACCTTCTTATGAGATGGCTGCAGATGTAGAACGAATTCTAGAAGAAAAGAAATTTGGTCAAGAAATTGGAATTAGCCACGAAGCAGTGCGTCAGAATCTCATGAAAATGAACAAACGTTACCTCGCCAACGTGTGAGTTCCACATGTTTTAACAGAAGCTGCTAAGGAAAAGAGAATGTCAGTATGTAAAAAACTGCTTGCTATGTACCGCAGCAACAATTTCCTGCACCGTATAGTGACTGTGGATGAGATGTGAGTATTCTGGGAGAATACATCCTCATAAACTCACAAGTCTTGGCGTGGAAGTGGCGATGAGCCTGCTACAGAATCCAAAGTGAGGTTAAGTACGAGGAAGCATCTGACTACCGTCTTCTGGGATTCGAAAGGTCTGATCTTTATGGATGTGCTAGAAAATGGAAAAACCATGACAGCATCATACTACTGCAGTTTACTGAAAAAGCTGAAGATAGCTATCCTGGTAAAATGACGACGGAAAACCACTTACGGTTCTCTGTACCTTCTTCAGGACAACGCATGTCCACATACGGCACATCTCACCCAGGCCAAGATTGCCGAAATGCATCTAAACATCTTGCCACATCCCCTCTATTCGCCGGATCTGGCTCCTTCGACTACTATCTATTTTCACCAATGAAAGTAGCTTTGAAAGTTCAGAACTGTGCATCTTCCGAGGAGAAACTTCAGGAGTGGTTGAACACCAAGGCCGGATCCTTCTTCGAGAATCGTATCAATAAGTTGCCAGGACGTTGGCAACGTTGCATTGACAATAATGGCTGCTATTTTAAACACCTGGCTGATGATGATGAATGATTGGACATTATATTTGATAGTTTTGTTATTTTCGGAAAAAACTTAGTTGACAACCCTGTATTAATTCTGAAGAGGAAATTGTGATAAATTTATGACAGACTTCAAATGTATACAATTATTCACATGGTCTAACACTGAAGAAAGGAGAGTCTGTATTTTTTAACAAAATAAGAGAATCCATTATAATCGACATTAAAATAGTTGTTTTGAGTTGTCAAACACCTTCATGATATCACACGAATTTCTAAAGCTTAGAATTGTTAAGACTCTTCCTCGGGTTGCTTTCAAATTTTCCAAAAAATAGGTTCCTTAGAGAGACATGTATACTATTGTTAAAAAATTAAGTCATAGAGATTAGAACGAGATCTGGAGCTTAACATAGATTCTAAAGAAGAAGATATTTGGTTTAGTGGTGCTTATTAACTAAAACTACTGGACAAGTAAACTTAGTGAATTGGTATGATGCTTAAGTGAAAAATCCATTTCTATCTTTATCTTTACATAATTTCTTTAAAATTTGAATGACCACTCTAACAATAAATATAGAAAACACAGTCAGCATGATCTTTTTTATTTTCTGAACTAAAGTTTACGCTTTGCTACCTTCCCAAAGTAAAATACGTTATCCAATCTGCAACTTTCGGTCAATAATTGAAGGGTTACAGGTATAGATTATTTATATTTAACAAGAAGCTTTATGCTATATGATTGTTTCCTTTTCTAAATGTGAGGAATATTTTACATTGTTTGAATATGTGAATGTATTAATGCGGTATGTTGATTTAAGAATGCTGAACTTAGAATGGTGATTCTTCCACCAAATGGAAATTGGTATTTTTTTATTAAATTTGAAGTGATTGACTATTCGAACATAATTAAAATAATAATTTTTTATTTTTTAAATTAACAATTTAAATTATGTTTAATATTTTTTAAGAAAAGAAAAGCATTTAATTAAATTTAAATAAATTTAATAAGATTTAAATTAAAGTCATTTTAATAATTTGATAATAATAATTTTTATAATTTTGTGTTTTTATTTAGAAGTGATTTAAATTATTATTTTTAAAAATTAAATATTTTAAAAAGATTAAGAAAAATTGTTCAAATAATCATGATTAAAAATAGAAGTAACGAAACTAATTAGAGCGATGTCAAATGACGAAAGAACCTCTGAGAGTTGTAATAACTCTAAATGTTCTAGTAATAAAAATTCAAATGAGAATTGTCTCCAATGTTCTTAATACTAAATACATTTTTTGATCGAGGTCAAGAATATTTCTAAATCTCAAAGGATTTCTTGATTTTTATAGTTCTGCAATCGTTATTTTGACTTTCCCTTTCACTAATGAATCCTGGACTGAAATTCTTGTTTGGCACTTAATATTATTGTGGTACACAAATACTGTTACCTCGAGGCCTTTGAAAAAGGAGAAATGTAACTAATATGTCTCAAGATAAATATAAAATAATGTAATCAAATTGTTTTATGGAGAAGCAAATACAGAACTGCAAATCGAAATCAGTAAATTAATAATAACCCAATAAAATTGTAAATGTAACACTAATATTGAACGTGTTAAATAGATTTTAAGTATTTAATTTATTAGTAATAAACTGATAATAAGGGTTGTAACAATTTTAATTGAATGACCACGCTCCACTAATTATTATAATTAGTACAATTTGAAAATTTTAGTTTATGAATTACAATTATAGATATAATCTTTTTATTATTAGACAATGATCCGCAAACACCAGCGGAAACGCACAACGTTAAATCCCTCTGTAAGACAAATGACATTAGGGAAGGTGGCAAGAAAATATTAAATAGAAGCCCTGGTATGAATGAATTGGAGCTCAATATGTACGACAATCCATTTTCAGATGCGGAAATGGCAGTCGATGTAAACGATAATGACGCATGGCGGCCTTCAAATGAACATTATGATTATAGGGCGAAAATCGCCAAGTTACAAGAAGAAAACAATCGGTTTTATTTAGTATTTTAAATGTTTTAATTTTTTTATTGTTTTATATATTTAGGTTACTGCATGATTTATGTGAGGCCACATCAGAATACAATAAGCATCTCAAGCACTGTATCCGCGATAAACGGTACCATATCGGACATCTCAGGTACATATATAAAGTCATTATTTATCATTACTTTTTTCATATTTATTTCAATGCAAATCGAAAATAAGTATAATATTTAATATAATACGTTTTAACTTATATTTATATTTATTATTATCTGATACTAATTTAATTCAACTTAAAATTTAATGTTTAAATCATTTTTAAATTTTTTATTATTTGATTAATTTTATTTTAAATTTTTAAACAAATAAATCAAATAAATATTTTTAAAGAGTTTTCATTTATCAAATTAGTTTCGATATTCGGATAAGAATTATTAATCTATTCCTTTCGATATCAACGACTGAAGACTCAATTGTGGATTGTCCAATGGATGATCCACATTGTATATAAAATAAAAAATATATTTAAATTGTGAGTTCTCATGACATATTTATTATTCGTTCGGTCAACAAAGTTTTTATCGAGTATTCAGAAAACTTTATGAAAGTGAAACGTGTTTTAATACTTAAATATGCATCGATAATATTCAATTTGGTTTCAGACTTCGACATGATTTACATCGTATTTATCTTGTTGAAAAGATTTTGTATTGTGTAAAATGTAAGGACCGGCCATGTTTTCTCTTATCAAATCAAACATTTAAAGTCTTTCTTCATTGAACACCAAAAAGTATAATCTGTACAAAAAACAATGCTGTCATTATTTAATGTTCTTTATAAGTAGAAACTTTAAATCTTCTTTATCAAAAAAGTTAACGTCCTTTCATAAATTATTATAAGAACTATAAATTAGATTGCTCTTGGAACAATTCTTAACAATACTTTCGTGCATATACATCCTTTTTGATTGATAAAAAAATGATTTAATCGATGAATTCTCGTTATTTGGACAATTTCTAAATTATTTATAATTTCCTTACATGATAAAAATCTGGATTTTGTTAAATTATTTAAATTGAAAAATCTTAAATTCTTTCCGAAAAATCCAAATGTTCAAGACATTTGAAATGTCTAACTATATATTGTGAACAGATACAACACCAAAGAGAGTCACTTTTTGTTTCAACTGTATTCGGAATATCTGTAATTTAATAGCAAGGATCGTTATTCGGTAGAAATTGGATATTTATTTATGTATGTTAGACGAGAATAATGAACTGATCCATGAACTTGATATTATGTTCTCCAATTGTTCATAATACTATTTAATGGATGAAATCAATTGGATACCTGGGAGTATTAGGGCTAATTACAAAAATACCACAAAAGGAACGACCGACAATTCTGTATAACAAATAATTCTTGTCACGAGAGGATATTATTCGCTTTGGTTAGATTTAATCATTTATTCAAATTATCATGGTTTAAAATTTTCATTAAGTAATTTTAAATTGACCTTTTAGAAGTTAATTTGTTATATATATATATATGTGTGTGTGTGTGTGTGTGTGTGTGTGTGTGTGTGTTAAAAGTTGAAAGTCAATTGAAAATGTTTATTAATGTCGAGGGATTAACCGTCATCGTCAGAAATACTAAAGAAATGGACTTATATACTGCCGATAATAATTACGCAATCAATACGTCATCAGTAGGGCACGGAATTTAATGACCTTAAAAATCAAATAAATGACTATTTTATTTCCTCTCTTTCCGGGTGAGATATTATTTTGTTCTTCCCCTCTGCCAATAGAGTCACCACCGTCACCAATCCTTCGCTGTCACACCACTGCGCCACCCACTCTGTTATCAATGATTATTATTAATAATAATAACAATAATAATATTAATAATAACAATAATAATATTAATAATAATAATAATATTAATAATAATAATAATCATTGATAACAGTTGGTGGCGCAGTGGTGTGACTGCGGCGGATTGGTGACGGTGGCGACTCTATTGGCAGAGGGTAAGAACAAAATAATATCTCACCCGGAAAGAGAGGAAATAAAATAGAGTCATTTATTTGATTTTCAAATTCATTAAATTCCTTGCCCTAGTCATCAATAAATCATTTAAAAACACTCAATAAAGTTGTCGAGGGTGCATTTTTAAAGGTTAATTTTAGGATCCAAAGATTTTATATATAAGGCTTCACATTTCACTCACTCCATGTAATTCTTAAATTGATTGCACAGAATTTTAAAGTTAGGAATGTTTATCTCCCCTTTGCAATGTTTACTATGTCCAGTAATATTACTTCCACTTTCCTTACGACTGTGTTCCTGGATTCGCTTACAGAAATGACTCGAAGTCTTACTTTAAAATTCTGTGCACTCAATTTAAGAATTATAGGGACGGAGTGACATGTGAAGCCTTATATATAAGATCTTGGGATCCTAAAATTAACATTAAAAATGCACTCTCGACAACTTTATTGAGTGTTTTTAAATGATTTATTTATGACGCATTGATTGCATAATTATTACCGGCAGTATATAAGTCCATTTCTTTATAAAAAATTAGTTGTTCTGACGATGACGGTTAATTCATCCGAATTAATAAACATTTTCAATTGGCCTTCGACTTTTAATTTTAACGAATTTCCAGTGTTTTTCAAATTCATTTACAATATATATATATATATATATATATATATATGTTAATTTGCTTAGATACTGAACATTTTTGAAAGCATATTTCTACAAAATTACTTTTTAACTTAATCCTCAGAATAATAATTTATCTAAAACTGTATTATTCTCGATAATTATTTTTGAGCATGTTTATTTTGTTTATAATGTTTCAGAACATTCGCAGAAGACAAGTGTGGTCCTGATTCTGGATTGTCTTCACAAGGTAAGGTGATACGTTGTTTTAAAGCTTGATTAATTTTAAATGAAAAAAAATAATTTTATTATTTAATATATTTTAACGCTTTCAATTTGTTTGATTCCTTTTTGTCTGCTGGATTATACTTATGCGTTTACCTACATATTTCAATTAAAGAAATTCTGATAGACAGTTTTTTATTGCTAAATGTAAGCTTTGTAGACCAACTGGTATTTTAGCAGGGTTTGTGCCGTTGCGGTATGGTGGCGCTGATTGGGGGTGTCTGGGAGTTAGAGATTTTAAAAAATTTTATCTCACTTCGAGCTCCCCTTTATTATTAGGCGCAATGTCTTTGTCATTTTTAGTTTTCGTATTGGCCCTTATCTGAGCGATGTGATTTATTTTATCATGAGGAGGAGAAAATTATTCAATTTACTGCCACCATACTGAGGGATAAGTGCCATAACTATTAGAGGGAGGCGTTACCTTGCAAATACAACAATCTTCCAAAAACTTAGGGGTCGCATCAATCGCCGTTTTACCTTAGAAAACGATCTTGCTGACTGTACTGATTTCGTGACTCTCGACGATGTACGATTATTCATCAGTACCTCTTTTAAATGACGACTTTGAGCTTTAAATGTTTTTGTTCGAGTTGTAATCGATCTCCTTCCAAAAAAGAATTAATTTTCTAGAATAATTCTTTTTATTTGTTTTCAGTACATCAACTGTCGATACAATTTAATTCATTTAAACAACACTTTTGTTACAATTTTTAATTTAATTCTTTTTTGAAATTAACTTAATCAAATAATATGATAATTCTTTTCAAAAATTTACAATTTTGATATAAATTCTTTTTAACTCTGTCTTTCTATTATTTTATTTATAAAAAAAATGAAATGAATTTCTTATAACATCGTTAAAGAATTGAAGCAAAATATGCAACCGGATAATAATGTTTTGTCTTTTCCTTATTGAGATCAGTTGGTTTGATGCATATTAAAATGCAAATTGTAAATCAATATTTGTTTTGAAATGTTTTGTGTGTCAAATCTCTGAGTTTTGATTCTGAAAAGTGTGAAACATTATCAACCTTGAGAGAGGAATTCGTTGTGACCTTCATTTGACTGGTACTCGGCTGCACGACTTTGTGGAAGCCTGTTTGTCCAACATGTATGTTTATGAAAAGACAAGAAAATATGCCATGTATTTAAAATATTGTAAATAAATCGATATCTACAATCAAATTTTGTTTAGCCTTCAAATTGTTTCTTTATTATACGGAAATCTGTATTTATTACTGGGTTGTCTTGGTTGTTATACTTTGATTTATATAATACATAAGACAGGAATACTTTTTATATTTTAAATAATCTCTCTAAATATATTTATAATAAATAATTATTAACAAGAAAAATATTTTAAATCTTTTTATTTATTATTGTTTTCTAGTTTTTAAGTATGAAAATCAATACTAAAAATTAATTTTAAAGGACGAATCGAAAATTTTGCATTTGTGTGATGCCCCTTCATTAATAGTTATTTTGGAACCCAGTAAATCCTAATTTACACATACATGGCCTTTGTAATGTTTGTTCGAAGACTCCTTGAAATATGATTTCTTATAATAATATTACATATATATTTAATAATTTTTAGTTAGCACTTTAGATCCAGATGAGAACCTGAAGAACTGGCTCAGTGACATCGGTATCTCTTCTTCCGTCATATCTGTGGTTAGTTTCAAATATTTTTCAAATAAAGTTATAAAAAGTTATTATTTTGTGAATAGTGATTTAAATAGAGAATAAATATTATTTATCTTTTTTATAATAAAACATAATATTTATCAAGTTCCACTTAATCAAGCTTCAGTTTTGAGGTTTTGCTGAGTTTATATAAAGAATATGTTATATATATATATATATATATATATATATATATATATATATTAAAATGAATTTTCCCAAATCCTCTTTAATTCCTAGCTTCATATGTATTACTTTAGATTGTTCTTCTTTGAGCTTATTTGTTGAAGATTCTTTAGCAAAACTCAAAAAGTCTGTCAACAGCACTTTTTGTTGGTGTTATATGGATTAATACTAATTTTAATTTAATGGTTTTCAATAAAACTGATGTAAATTTTGATTAAAATATGTTGTTTAGCCGGGACTTTATTATCGGGTCATTTAGAATCGCTTCTGTGAGTTTCGTGGTTTTAGTTTCATCTATTTAAACTATAATTATATAAAATGATTTATAAAATAATTTCTTTATAGTATTTATGTTCATCCAAATATCTTGTAGGTCAAGGTGCAAACGTTTAATTAAGAAATCTCATTTTTGTCCTTTCTTATGATTTGTAAAAGATTTTTGAAGTAAATTAATTTTAGTTAAGAGAAACTTAAAAAGACAAATTTGATTAACGGGGTCCAGAGATTCTTGAAATTATATTATTTTAAGAAATATATCCCAAAAATAATAGAAAAGCACTATAAATATTATTTTAATTTTCCTCAAAAGTGGCTGCCATTTGGTCAGTTTCTTGAGTTTATTCTAAAAGGTTCTCGTGCCTCTTTTAATGAGACGTCTCTTTTTACTCTGGAATTATGCCTCAAGACAACTCAGCCAGAACAAATGAATAATTAAACAGTGATGTGAGTGTTGCTTTGAAAGAGAATAATACTTGGATTTTTTAGTATAAATGTGTTTCAGTAAGACCACGTTTAAATTTGATTAGAGATTTTAATTTATATTTTGTAAGAATTGTTTATAGAATTTAGACGAAGAAAAAATAAATCTAATTTTTATGTATAAATGAAATTGTCACCAAATCTTTTTGTTACTAAAGATTAATATGTACCTTCGGATATCTGGATAATACGTTTCAAATAAGGCTTAATCAATAGCTATGAAGAGTAGGCTAATTTAATGTCGAAATAAATTGTTCTTTATAGTCAATTTCACAACCCTTCTTTTAGGCTTCAAATCTTCTTTAATTTTTATTTAATAAAAAGAAAAAAATTAAATTTTGGTGTTAAGTTTGAGCTTTTTTGTGAACGTCAATGTGCTTGTGTTATTTATTAATCTATAGCGATGTATATTTATAATATCAACAAAACAGATCTAGGTTGAAGTATTTTTCTTTCTAAATTATCAATAATAATTTTTCCTTGAAACTATTTTTAAATCACTAATTATAATATAAAATTATAATCACCGTTAATTGTTAATAATGCAGCACTCATTGAACACATATCTATATTTTATTAAATAAATAATATTATCATCAGTGATAATCAATAAATAAAATATAGTTTGAATGTAATTAATAAATGTCAACATTAATTCGATGACGGAAAGACGAATAAATAAGATTTTTCATTAATCATTGAGGACCAGTTATAAAATTCGATATAGTAAATATAACAGGGATGGCCAACCCGCGGCCGTAAGGCCGCATGTGGTCTGCTTTACACATTTTTGCGGCCCGCGAGATTCACCACACTTTTACAAAATATGTTTTTTACAAAATATAGGTTTGACTTTCAATGCAATATTGAATTAAAACACATTTTTGAAACATCAGAATCAAAAATAGATTTTTATAATACGTACGTCACAAAAGAGTATATTTCGAATTTGATAAATCTGGCATAAAAAGTTGATAGCGCTTTTGGTTCAACCAAAATCGAAAATGAAAATGACTAAACACAAAACACGGTCAAACATAACTGATGCTAACATTAAAAGCAAATTACGATGTGCAGATACCAAAATAGAAATCGATTTGCAAGGACTAAATGGAAGAATGGAAAAACAAATATCGCACTAGTAAAATAAATATGTTTGATGATTTCCTTTTTTATTTTATTTTTTTATATATATTTCTTTACAATGTGCGTTTATTATCACTATTATTATATTATCTATGTTAATGTGTAGAAATAAAAGTCAACACAATATTAATAAATTATTATATTTCATTTTCTAACTCTAAAAAATATCTATAGTGAGTTAAAATCTTATATAATAATTTTAAATGCGGCCCGCGGAGTTATGATGATTTTCTAAAGTAGCCTGTAAGATCATTTAAGTTGGCCAGCCCTGAAGTATAATAATTAATTACAGCTGTGAGAAATGTTTTGAATTGTTTGTGGATATTGTACATGTTGTATGTTGATTCAGATTGTGCATCTCTTACCCAGATGGCTAATTGGTATTTTCTTTAATTCCTACTAATTAAAAATAATTTAATTTAATTTTAAAGTAAAAAGATTGAAAATTATTTTCGAATGTAATATATAATTTTTAATTTAATTTATAATTTAATATATTAATTTAATTAATACTTTTTATAAAATTATAAAATGATGGCAAATTATTTTTAAAAACAAAAATACGCCATTTGTTAAATATACGTTTATTTTTATACGTTTATTTTATACACAGAAAGGGTTGTAAGTCGAATGAAAACATAAACATAAATGATTATAAAATTCTGTGTTCTCGTTTTAAAAACTATTGGGAGAGGGTGGCCTGTGAAGCACTTTATATCAGATCTTTAGATCCTAAGATTAATGTGCAAACGGGTCTCTCGAAAACCCTATTGAGCGTGTTTAGATGACATAATAATCCATTGTGGACATAATCACTGCTTGCCTATATAAGCAGATTTAAAATTCATTTTTTTCTTGAGACCTGACGATGACGGTTATACCGTCGAAATTAATTGTCATGAAAAATAAACGTATATTTAACAAATGGCGTATTTTTGTTTTTAAAAATAATTTGCCATCATTTTTTAATTTTATAAAAAATATTAATTAAATTAATATATTAAATTATAAATTAAATTAAAAATTAAATATTACATTCGAAAATAATTTTCAATCTTTTTACTTTAAAATTAAATTAAATTATTTTTAATTAGTAGGAATTAAAGAAAATACCAATTAGCCATCTGGGTAAGAGATGCACAATCTGAATCAACATACAACATGTACAATATCAACAAACAATTTTAATGTGTAATAATAATCTTTAATGTGTGGAGGAAAGCCTCTCATTGTATCACCTTTCTCTAATTATATAGAAGTCATGTAACAACACTTTAGGCTTATATCCACTATTAAACTAGTGCATCGATCAATGTTTCAAGTCCTTTAATAGTTTATTAATTCAGACATTTCAATGAAAGCATTGTTATTATTATTTTATTATCATTAATGATTAATTATTAACTAATTTATATTAATATAATAATAATAATAATTTTTGCAATTGCACTCAAAAAATGTATCAAATGTTATTATTTCAATTATTTATTTTATATACTGCTTATTAACAACATCACAATTTGAATGTAAACATTTATTGACAACACAAACAGATTCTTCACAACAATTCTTTCTTTGATTGATATAGTTTTTGTTTTTATATATTCAAATCTAAAAAACAATGAATGGGAAATTTTTTAATATTAACTTTTAATTTCTCATAATTTTATTGGATAAAAAGACTGCGTAATTTTTTAAATAAACATTAATTTTAAAAATTGATAAAACGAAATCGGGATGATAATTTTATTTTAAAACAACATTCATCCATTAAAAAATATATTTATAGACAATATATTTCGACGGATCTACCGTCATCTTCAGGTCACTGATTAATAATCAATTCACCTGTATATAAATACAAAAATTATGATTGTGTAATCGATTGCATGAAATCATGCTAATCAAATATTCTCAATAAGCTGGTTGAGAATGCCGATTGAACATTGATTTTAGGGCAACGTGACCTAAATAACAATGCTTCACACGACACTCTCTCCCAATAACTCTCAAAATACTTACACAGAATTTTGAAATTATAATTTTTATTAAACAAACTTACAACATTCCAAATTTCCCCTCACACTGCTGATGTTTATAATTAATGTTAGAGACTGTCCATCAAAGGTCTCACTGGAAAATATAAAGTGAACAAATAGAAGATTTTAATTTTAAAATTACCTGAGAGAATTCTTCAGTCAGGAGGATAATTAAATTTTGTAATTTTCTAGAAGCAGCTGAAGTAGACAGTTCATTAAGCCCAAGTGTTGAAAAAGTAAAGTAGCAATTGAAGATAAGTATCAAATACCTGTTCTTTTACAAAACAGTACTTCAGAATATTTTTCTTGGAACATGTTTAATAGAATAAATGGTCATTATTTGATTAGCCTGCTGGAATTTAAAACAAATAAACGAGTAACCATTATGTTATGAATAGACAAATTTGTCAAATTTTTAATGAAAAATAAAATACTTTTCAAGATGAAATATAAATTACTTAAAGCAAATATTTCTTCATGTATTCAAAACATAATACGTATATGACCTCTTATTTTAAAAGTTTATGAATTAGATCGAGATGGAACAGCATTTACACATGTTATGTTCAATAATTACCAGAACTAACAAGGAAAATTGGTCTAAAGAATCAGCACTTTGTGCTTGAAATTCTGTATCTATCTAGGTGTTAATTATTGGTTTTGGCTTACTTTATCAGTCTGTAGTACAAATAGTTCATTTCAAATTTCAGATTTCGTCTTAGTCATGATTTTAGAGGTTGCGTACTACAGGGTCATCAAGTTTCTTAGTTTGACAGAATAAAATGAAGTAGAAATACCTATATAATGCCCAATTGGTGACAACTATGAAATATTGAGTGAGACACTTTAAAAGTGAAAGAATATTTGTTTTGAATAAAGAAAGAGAAGAACATTTTGAATTATGTGAATGGAAGATAGCAAACAAGTTAGCACGAGATATCTGGACACCCAACTTAACTTCAGCCTTGATACGGTCTCCACAAAATTGAATACATCATAGCTTTTCTCACTTCTTGACTGGTGAGATAAGGCAGAACCAAATTGAACAAAAAATGAACTAAATATCGAAATAAACTGGTCTTTTATGAACCACATGAGAAGACATTATTGGAGAATTTAATTTTGAAGAATGAAATCTTACTTAGTATGTACTTGTCTAAATCCAAGTGTGAATCGGCAGAGTTTTATTAGCATAAAAGAAGCGTCCTTAAAGACGTGATAGTAAAAATTTACAAACGATGGAGGAGGCAATGTGCGTTTGTGAACCAAGAGAGTATCATCAATGTGTACTTTATAGATAAAGGCATAAAAATCAACTGTAAATCACAGGGAGCTCATTGAAATGGTCAGTTAAAAATGATAGGAAAGAAACACGTCACTATTGTTTCAGCAAGACAATGCTCTAGAACTCATTGTATATTGCTTGGACCGCAATTTAAGCTGTTGAATTGACAATTGTGGATCATTCACATACAGTCAAGATTTGGCATTGACGGATATTTGGCTCTTTAGATAACTAAAGAAGAATTTGTAAGAAAAAAGCGGAATTGTTTTGAGAAATTGTAACTATACATTTGTTTGAATTTTTGTGTTGTAAGTTATAGCACATGTGTATTGCTTTGTAATGTTGCTTATGTTGCTTATTTAGAATGTAAAAATACATCTTGTAAAAATTAATAATAACTAGTTTCATAATGAAATAATTGATCTGTGAATGGCAGTTTTCAAATCAGGTCCTATTAACGAACTTGTTAATAAACATTAAATATACAACATTAAATCTAAGCATTACAACGGTTTTTTACGAATTATAATGATAAGTCTATTGGCGTGACTGTTTATTAGAAATGATCAATATAGCAAACGGTTCAGAAAGTTTATTTTACCTTTATGTAAGACTAAAAATAGAAAAACGAAAAGCGTTTTTAAAGACTAAAGAGCATCTCGTATGGACCGTCTCTGATTCCACTCATTTTATGATTGTCACTTTAAATTAATTTTAAGATAATTTTTCAATTACGGCACTATACAATTTGATTAACGCACTTATTTTCAAATTTCAGATTATTAATGAAGAATTTTCGTTAAATGACTTTCTCTATTTCGTTGCTAAGGAAGACTTGTACAGATTGCAACTTAAGTAATTTAATTTTAATTATATATTTAGACATATCAATTTTTGAAGAATAAATTTTCACTTTATTTAATTATATTCTGCATCAGTGGTCCTCAGCTCCGTTTATTTCTTTAGTTCTATTTCTTTAAAATGTTTCTCACTTAATTTTGATTTAAAATATAAATAATAAATATTATAATAATTTTCTGTAATTTTAAATTTTTATATAACTTTAAAAAAATATTTTTGAAAAATAATAACAAGAGTATTCATAATATTTAAGAGTTACTTAAAATTTCATCTCGCCAAGTGGAAGCATATTAATTTTAAATTTTTTAAATCATATAAAAATAAAAAAGTTATTTAAAAAATACCAAAAAAACAAACGTTTATTCAATTAAAATATAAAAATTAAAAAAGATATTATAAATAATAATAAAAATAAATACTCCAAAAAGTTGAATAAATAAACAAATATAAACACATTTCAAAATACTTATTTTAAAATAATAAATTATTTGAAATAAACTAATTTAATTAAAATCATTTGCAAATAATTTTATAACATTTTAAAAGAAGAAAAAAGATTGAGTAAATAAATGAAATTGGTGAAATGAATTTTGATTTAAAAAAGGGTGAAACGAAAATACTCTTAAACTTCTAATAATCCCCCAGAACAAAATATTGTGCTAGTATATATCATCAAGTTCTTGATGGTGAGGACTATTCGGAATCTAGCTATTCAGAAATTGATGAATAAATTTGATTTTCTAAAAAATGTTTTTGATTTTTAAAAATTTCTAATAATCCCCCATGACCTTGTTTTTCTAACTTTTTTTTAAAAAAAATAGAATAATCCCCCAGGGGAATTATTTGAAGTTTTAGAGACCATATTACAAAAGTTTCTAAAGAAAAGGAAATGAAAATTTGTTTAAATTTATGTGTAATATCGTTTATAAAAATTTTGATAATTATAAATTCTAGTTCGATTAATGAAAACAATATAAGCGTATCTAACAACAATTTAATAATTATTTGGAAGATTAATTGATTGAGGTCTCTTAATAATTATAAAAGTACATAAAAATATGAACTACATTCAAATAATTGAAAATTTATTAATATAATAAATTTTAAGAGATTAATCACTATCATACATACAATATATCTTTTCGAATTTACTTTTGCGTAGTAATACAATAAATAAATAATTTTATTTTTTGTGTTTCATTGTAAAAAGAGATATTATTATACATTTTTAAATTAATTTAATTTGTTTAGATAGTTTGACTTAGTTGGTGCTTTTTAAGTTGATAAAGTTTTAATTTCTAAGTAAAGCAAACAAACTATTAATTATTCTATGTTTAATAAAAATGTGAAAGCAAATTGAGCTTTAATCCCTATTTTATTGGCATATATTGATAAGCTTTAAGGATTGTATTAATGAAATTATTAAAATTTATATGGATTAAATTATGTTACATTCGTTCTTTATATTGCCAGAAAAAACATTTCAAGGTCTTTAAAGCCCATAAGTCGTTCATAAAGTTCGTCCTGAGGGCCACTGATACGCCATTAGAAATAAACTTTATTTTTAATTATTTCTATGTTTAAAAAGATTGAAAAAACTTTGGTTTTAATATCAGTTTTGTTTTTCAATTATTTCTTTAATAATTAAAGAATGAACATTTTTTATATTTAAATTTTAAGTGCATGTCATGGAGTCTCGTTTGCTTGAATTTATTTGTAAAAGTGTACGTGCAAGTTTGTGTATAAATTTTTCTGGGCTTAAAAAATCCAGGTGAACTTCAAAAGTTTTCATTTGATTTAAATTCAAACTATAAGTCATTTTAGTTTCTGAAAATCAAAAATTCAAATTCATTAAATCACTCAATTTCAATAGTTCTGTACTCTATCAAATAAGACGTAAAGGTTGTTGTATCTCACTATGGCACTTATTTGTAAATTATCAACCTTTATATCAAAGATCAATATTTGATTTCTGCACCAATCCAAAAAATTATCTCCTTAAATATTTTTTAACTTTGATTACATATTATGATTGTTTTTCTTACTTATAACTTGTACATGATGCAAATAATATTTAACCTTACTATCATTATATATAGTCATTCTTCCCTAGAGGTTGGTTGCTCAAAGTTCGAGCTGGATAATTATACTATAATTTTATAAACTGTAATGTATATTATATACTAATATTTTCGGCATTTTGGATCATTTGTCCGATTGTTTTGCATGTTTTATATCAGTTTAATAATTTCTTATCTTTAAATGATTTTTAGAATATTTTTTACACAGAGAAATTATAACTAGCCAAATCTATGCAATTAATGAGAGTCACAATATGACATTTACAATAAAAATTATTTCAGAAATTACATCATTACATAAATTGCATTTGCGAAAATATATACAAACGTTAGATAAAATAATCTACTTATTATATTAAACATGTATTAGGTTGTTCGATATGAAACGGGTCAAAATTAAAGTAAAATGTAAATCGATTTATTTTAAATAATAACATTTTATTTTTAATCAAAATATCCCCCCATGTTGTCAACACACTGTTG
>MQRK01042148.1:0-10015 GCA_001938485.1 Girardia tigrina | reverse complement strand
ATATATATATATATATATATATATATAATATATTTGTCTAAAGTGTGTTTGTTTGTCGGTCACGCTATGAAGAAAATGTGAAATTACAGGGGAACCGGAGCGAATCAATGTAAGAACGCAGTCAATCTGAAAAGTCCGTATTGAAACTATTCTTTCGGTACAGCGCCTTCGCCGAAAGATGCTGGGATACCGATGAAATTTATAGAAAACCGTGCAGGTTGTTAAATTGTTAAATCAACACGGATTTCAAATAATAAAGATTTTGTCGATTCCTACACGGAATTTTGTGAAAATTTTATGAAAATATCAATAAAATACTAATTTATTTGATAAATGACCGTTTTATCACTTATTTACTAATTGTATTTCTAAAAATCAATTTAGTATAAATTTGCAAAATTTCGTTATCATCTGAATTGTGGTTTGTCGGTCAAGCTCAAATTTGACTTTGATCATATATATGCTGATAAAATGCAAAATATTGAAGGAACAGTGAGTGAATCCGCATATAGTTTGAGGTCAATCTGCATAGTCCGCATCGAGACGGTTCTGTCTGTGTAGCGCCTTCGCCGAAAGGCGCCGGAAGCGGATTTAATTGATTGACTGGTAAATCAACACAGAATTCGAAACAATAAATAATAAGTTATAATAATTACGATTTAAAAATTAAAGCAGAAACTTTAAAAACAAAAATGCAGCTCACCCGTCACATATGACAGGTCTTTCTCTAGTGCCTAAAATATATTTAAAATTTGAATATGGTTTGGGAATTATTTTTTCTGTTATTTAAATTATTTACAGATATTTTTTCTCTGCAAAATTAAGAAATAAAAATTATTTTAAAAAAAATGAGACAAAACAAATTTAACTTAAAAATATACATATGTGAAGTTATTACGATGAAATAATAATATACATATGTATATATTTACTTAGGATTAGGTTACTTAAAAAAATTTTATATATATTTTTCCTAGTATCCTTATAATATTTTTATGTATTGTCAAATTATAATATTTGTTTGGGCCAGTACGGAATTACACCCAAAATCGTTTTAGATTTATTCGAGATGAAGCTTTGAACTTTGGATGTCATTAAAAACCACTGTGACACCCTGGTGATCGATTAGAGCACAAATAAATCGGTCTTTCTTATGATCTACTTCAATTTAATCAAATAATAATTTACCCTAATTTCATTAAAAAACTAGACATATCAACATATTTCACAAGTACAAAAATAATTAACAAAAATAATCCAATAAAGAGAATCAACAGTTTTAAAATGTCATCTTCAAAAGACATGAAAGAAGTATTATTTAAACAAACCACTGAATTATAATTATTAGTTTTGTTTTTTTGAAATATATCTTTAGAAATAGTTTTTCATTAATTTTATTTTTTTTAATTTTGAAGAAAAAACTCGAGAATAACATTTTCGATTATGTATAAAATATTATATATAAAATTTTAAAACAATGAATTAATTCAAGTATATATCCCATTATTTTTAAACGGTATTACTTAGTATTATAAATTTTTAAAATGAATGAAATAATGTTTTACAATTTTATTAAGTCAAATTTGAACACGAAGGTTTATTTTTAAAGCAAAAAAAACACACTCGAAGTTGCCACAATTTCTCAGTTCTGTTCAACAACACCAATTAAACTCGATTGCTAATTCCAGGGACTTTTAGAAATTTTCACTGGGAGTCACAAGTAATCTGGAATAGTCATGTGCCGAAATACGATAACTTTTTTGTTTCGGATGAAAATAGTTATTTTTTCATCTATTGTTAATAATGGCTTTTCCTATTCCAAACAGTTTTTATCAAGTGTTCTAACATTTAAAAGAAGAAAATACACAAGTAACCCCACGCATTACATTTTACCAGCAATCCAACATGAGTTATATTACACAATACTTCAATAAATGTTACTTTTTAAAAACAGAATTAGTAACAAAGTCTCTTTCTGAATAAACATCCGAGGTTGGGTTTATTTATCGTCTTTCTTTCACTCACAATAACTCTGCCACAACACTGCGAGGATCAAGCAGACAGGTCCCCTTGCCATTCATTAAGATCATAATGCGAGTGTTTGTTGTCTCCACTGAGCTTCTCATGTAATGGACTGTAAGGTTCAAGATATATAAAGGAACAAGCCTCTCTGGAAGCATGCTGTGAGAAGTAGGTGTTACTGAAGACTGCATTACTGACGCCACTGCAGCGCTAGAAGAAAGTTTTCAACTTCAATTAAGGTAAATCATTTATTGGCCATTGCTCAGCTCCAGAGTATGACTTTTAAGTCTCGAAAGTTAAGTCTTGGAAAATTATTTCTCGGAAATTAAAATTTTAAAAAATTTATAATTCGGGTAAACTTCAGAATTAAATAATATCATAGCAATAAAATTTTTGGTGTACAAGCTTTTATAATTTGTCATATGCTTGCGGTTCTGTATCTATTTCACCCACTTCCCACATTTTTTTGACTGAATTATCAAAGCCTACTAGGCGAAAACCCGCTTTCTATTTGCATTTAGATGTAGCAAATTTCAAAGCCTACTACTGAGGAAAACATGAGAACGACACTTTAATTACTTTTTCGACCAAACTAAAGGCGGTGGATGAGCAGTTACAATGAAAAAGTGTATTGTCACCTAGAATACATCAGTCCTGAAAGTTTCATGTCGCTAGGTGAATGGGAAGTGGTTGAATTTTCGATCACAAGATTTGATGCATCCAGACGTGCTGGCTTAAAATTGAGTGTAATTTTTGTAACTAATAAATGCCGGAACTATTTTTCCAACAAATCAAAAACTCTTTTGTATATTAAGGCTGTAGTGAATTAAAAAAATCAAATCAAAATAATTTTTTAAATAACAAAAAAACGATTAAAAAATAAAATTGTGAACGTAGTGATCGAAATGTAAAAATAAAAAATTCGAGCGAAAAAAAATTAGCAAATTATATCAAAAAATACACTTGTTTAAATAAGCTCAATATTTACAAAACTCGAACTACATAATCAAAAAAACAGTTAAACTCTGATCATGTCCGACTGTGAAACCGAGACATTCGCCTTTCTGTCCGAAATCGCCCAGTTGATGAGTCTAATTATCAACACGTTCTACTCTAACAAAGAGATTTTCCTTCGGGAATTGATCTCCAATTCCAGCGATGCGCTTGACGAAATCCGTTACAAAAGCTTGACGGATCCATCCGTGCCCGTCACCGCCAACGAACCAATGATCAAAATCATCCCGGACAAAGATGCTGACACTCTCGCTCTCATCGACACAGGAATCGGCATGACGAAAGCCGAGCTCATCTACAATCTTGGAACGATCGCTAGATCTGGAACCCTAGCATTTATGGAGGCGCCGCAAGCCGGTGCCAACGTCTCGATGATCGGTCAATTCGGTGTCGGTTTCTATCCACCGTATCTGGTCGCCGACAAAGTTCAAGTGATTTTCAAGGGTAACGACGGCGAGCGGCATCTGTGGGAATCGTCCGCGGGCGGTTGGTCCACCGTCAAATCCGACAACAGCGAGCCGATCGTCCAAGGAACGAAAGTCATTTTATGCATGAAAGAAGACCAAATCGAATATCTAGAAGAACGGAAAACCAAATACGATGGGCCGCCCCTCTGTTCGAAAATCCGCCATCCAAACTCGGTTTGTTGAACGATTCGCCTCGTCGCTTTTTTCCTTTTACATTCAGGAACGTGTTATCGAGCGAAAGAATAGTTGCCCGTTCTCCGACGGCCACAGAGAGCTGGACTATCTTCCCGCATCAATGTGGGAACAGACGGAAGTTCCGCGCTCGAGGCGTGCTTCCGCCAACGTCGACTCAACAACGGGGTCATCGCCTCATCTTACCGCGGTCGCCGCTCGACGCCTCACGTCGTTGTCTGGAGCAACCGCCTCCTTGAACTTTTCAAAGGCAAATCTAGTTTATCAATTCAAATGTCACAAGTGTACCTTGTACATTGGAGAGACAAGTAGTCATCTCCGCACTAGAATTGTTGAACATACTCAATCGAGTAGAAATAGTTCGATATTGAGCCATATTAAAAAATTTAAAAGTAATTTTTTGGATCATAATAAAGATTTTAAAGTGATTTTAAATAACATTAAAAAATAAATACCTTTTTATTAGAAAAAAAGCATGTTTTTGAGACGTATGATGCAATAGTTTTTCAACGATATAAATAGTAACAGATATATATATATATATATATATATATATATTTGCTAAGTTTTGTAATAAAATATTAAGTTTTTATTTTTAAAATGCTAAGTTATTTAATAAAATGCTAAGTAATTAATTTTTTTAAATTAATTTTCAGCATTTAAAAAAAACTAAAAAAACTTTAAAAAAACTTAAACAAAATTGATTATATAATTGATATTTAATTGCTATTTAATTAAAGTAACCAGAGGCACCGATATCGATAACGTAAATTATTGCTCAAACGTGTCGCGCACAGACTCCGACTGTTCGATAATTTATATTTCGATTTTAACGATTCACAAACCGTTCTGTTTGTCGTTTTCGTTAAAACGGATTTATTCGGTTTATATTCATATCCGTATTTCGGATCGGGAAATTCCGAATAAAGCGGCAGATCTTTCGCTTGTACTTTGATGCGACATCGTTCTCTGGACTGGTCGACATTGGAATATCGAGGATCGTATTGCGCCGTTGTCAAGTACGAGTAGTCTCCTGTTGCGGCGGCGACTCGCGATTGCGCGATCAGATATTTTTGATGATCGGGATCGACGGGTTTCCGTTCGAATTCCATCGGCAATCGACCGATAATAAATCGATGAAGCCAAGATCGATGATCTTGATTTATTTGTGTTTTTTCGAGCATTTATTCTCTGTCATTCTTTATTTACTTAAATTAAGCAAAATTTCGAAATAGAATCAATTTAATCGAAAGAAAAAAATTCAAACGATATCAATTAATTTATTTTATGCTTCAAATTTTCGTACAACGTTAATTATTTAAACAACACCAAATTAAAATATTCACATTTTTCGATAATTTCTAATCAATTTTTAAATTTTTAATTGAATTAAAAATTTTTTGAATGTACGTCTGGATTTTTCTCCGCTCAAAAATTTCAGGGGTCGCAAATCCAATTAAGGCATTTTTGATAATTAAAAATTAAAAAATAAGTTAAATATCACATGGAAGAACTCTTAATTGGTTGCTGCGGCTGATACGATTTAGGGAACACTACATTGATATTTAAATATTTTAAATAAACTGAATTCAAAATGAATTACTTGGATCGGTACTCAAGCGAAGAAAGCTCTGAGATTGATATGAAAGTCCCATATTTAAGACGAGCAACAAGACACCGTAATTGGAACTGGGTTGCGAATTTCACGAATAAGACGTGTAAGAATTTTGCATCAATAATTAATAAGTCGAAATTTCAAAAATCTATTCTTATTTAAAAAAGCGTGCGTTTTTTGTTTATTTGAACAAAAATCATCACGAGACTTAATTCAGAATATTTTAGATCCATTTTTATAATATTGTAAATGTTATCTTAGTATAGTAAAAATAATACATATATATATATATATATATATATATATATATATATATATATAATGTTATTTATCCTTACAAGACGGAAGTTGTTGCTGCTATAAATTTAGAACAGTGGCTAGCCTATCACTATAAAAACCATACTGCAGATGGGAAGAAAGTTTATTATAAGTGTAAAAATGCGCAATTTAGAGGGCCCCAGTGCGATGCAGGTGCCTATCTCTGGTACAAAATACCTCAGAAGAAGTTGTTTTATTCCGCTCCGGAAATCCGCATTCCTGCACAGGATATGATAGAGGGCTTACAAAGGAAGCCAAACTTGTTGTTAGAGAGCTTTTTGACCTCAATGTAAAGGCAAAATGAATTCTTGAAAAGTTACGAGAAAAAAAATATTCCTGTCAGACGCAAATCTCAAATTCAGACAATTTTAATTATGAAAACCTGTATCACTAAATCGATACACACATATTTACTATTACAAAAGCACACTTACACACATATACGCACATGATATAATCTAACAATTGTTATTTAAGTTATAAATTTGTACACAGTGGTAATGTACTGTCTGTTTTGTTTTTTTCGGGTTGTGAGTTGAATTTCAATCGAAACATTATTGCTTTTATTTTTTATGTACTGTGACATTTTATATTTATATTATTTTATTTAGTGACCACAATATGTGTTGTTAGTTTTTTATTTTTGGTGCAGTTATTATCTATATACTTTATTTTATTTTTAAAAAACGAATAAATAAATTCATAAAAATTATCAGGAATATCTGATTTTTTTACATTAGAGATAGATTATCTACTTCTGAAAATGAACGTTTCTCTTTCTATCCTATCAAAAAAGCCTCATGATTGTTCTTATTGACAACATAACGACCATCAGATGTCAGATAAGTAGAAGGTGTAATCAAGTCTACCTCAGTTAGTTTATTTTATAAAAATTAGCACTCGGTCGTTTCACTCAACGAGAATCAATGAGTTTTCCATTCGTTTCTGGTATTCCGGGACAGTTTGGTACCCACTGACCTTGGATACAAAACTGGTTTTTTGACAACATAACGACCATCAGCCTTCAGATGACTATTAGGTGTATTCTCATCGACCTCAGTTAGTCTATTTGCAGAATTACCCTTCGGTCGTTTCACGCACCCAGATGTGTACCTAACTCCTCAAATGTTTATTGTTTTATATAGGTCGAGTTTACTAAACTTTTCTCTGTTAAAAGTCTTTCTTCCACGTGTTCTTATTAGACACGACATGGAGCTTTCTTCATCTTAATTAAGAATCTTAAATAATTCAAGAGTCGGAGCTCCGATTCCGTCAAGTAATAGTTGTTTATATAAGTCAATTGTCTAATTATCAATTGGCTGACCGTTATCAATTTATTTGCATTCACAGGTTATGGTTTAAATGTTTTTTTAATTTCGGTTATGCTCTATAATAAATACTTTTTCTAATTTAATTTTATATTATTGGGTGTAAAACTAATTAATTTCGTATTTTATGTTAAAAAAACCATTTATTTAAGTATAAAAGTGATAACAAATACGAAATTAATTAGTTGTACACCTAATATATATATATATATATATATATATATATATATATATTCACGAGATTTAATTTTTTTCGGAACTAAAGGTTGATTTTCTTCTTCTGAAGTAGGCGTTTTTCTTTCTTCAATTTGAGTAAAGCCTCATGATTTTTTATATTGACAACATAACGACCATCAGCTGTCAAATAACTCTTAGGTGTATTCTCATCTACCTCAGTTAGTCTAATTACGGAATTACCACTCGGTCGTTTCGCGCAATGAGAATCATTAAGTTTTCCATTCTTGTCTTGTATTCCGGGATAGTTTTGTACCCAGTGACCTGGGATACCGCGCCTGTTTTTGAAAACATGACGACAATCAGCTGTCAAATAACTTTTAGGTGTATACTCATCTACTTCATAATAATTTACAAAGTTTATTAAAAATGTATAAATAAATATGTTTATATAAAAAAATAAATTTAATTTTCTTTATTTTAAAAAGAAGTTAGTAATTTTAAATATCGAATTTTACAAAAGAGCTTAAATACATATTTATAATTTGATTTCGTTTATTTTTAATTGCATTTTTAATTTTTAAATTTTTTTTTAATAAAAGTTTATTTAAGAATTATAATTTTATATGGTTAATTTAGAATTTGCAATTGAATAATTTATATATTTGAATGAAATTTTAAACTGTAGCAGTTTAAAATATCAATTCAAATTTAAACTAGAAAAATTTATAAAATTATTTTTCAGTAACTAAAATTGAAAGCAAAAACATTTGATATGATTTATATATCAAGTAATTAATTTATAAATATTTATGTAATATATTTTAAAAAAATGTAATAAATACAATAATAATAAACTGTAATAATGTTGCTTAAATATTCAGAAGTTTTTAGTGTGAATTTAATAAAGCGTGTTCAGTTGGTGTTTTATTTCTGGGGAAAATTCCCACTATCGCTTGATGAAGACGTTATTGAAGATGATCAAGATATTCAAAGGCGATGAAGATGCGCACAGATGGTTTGAGAGAGCGAAGATCATTGCAGAGAAGACTGACGATAATTTTGTCGATGCATTCCCACTGTTATTCGACGGGCTGGCATTTAGAGTGTGGCAAAATTTACTCTAAGACAGTATGCGATAGAGATTTTGTCAGAGTATAGTGTGATATTGAGATTAAAGTGTTTAGTTATGAGCTAGTTAGTTAAAGATGTATATGTTATTATTAGCATGGATGGAATAATGCAAGGAAAAGATATTAAAATTGAGTAAAGGTTGTGTTTCATGGAGTAAAGAGGTGTATCATAGCGGTGCAAATAATATTGATTTATATGCGAGTAAAAAGTTGTATCAAAGCGGTGTAAAACAGACAAATCTCGAAATAAATGATATTGATTTTAATACAAAATTTACTGAAAGGAGGTGGGAAGTAAAGTGGAATTGGAAAGATATAACGCCTCAGTTGTCAAATAAAGTTACGAATTATCATATTGATAAAGACACCAGAATAAAGTTTCATGAGGTACTACAGGGTTGGATTAGTAAGGGTTGGTTACAGAAAAGTTTAAATGGTGATTGAGAAAGAATTATACCGTTGCTTGCGGTCAAAGTAAAAAAAGGTAAAGTAAAGCTTGTCATGGATTATCGAGAGTTGAATCAGTTGATTAGTTCTCATACATTAGATGCAGTATCAGTAGATTACGAGAGTCGCGAATTGTGAAGTATGCAAAAGAATTGCATCGTTATCGACTTGAAAAATGTCTATTTACAAATTGGAGTAGATTAAACTTTCTGGAAGTATAAATAATATATGATATCAATCAAGATAATTTTCATTCGTAAATTAAGTTTATTTTAAAACTAATTTGATATAATTTATGGAAAATGTAACTTATATTTTCTAATTAGTACTTTTAAATATCTTTGCATAAAAATACAATTAAATTACAATAATTTTTATTAATATTTAAAAAAATGCATGAAATCAATAAAGTGTATGAAATAACAATTATAACCACTATCAACTAAAAACGAGATACAAGAGTTAGACGGGTACACCGAAAATTTATTGTATATATCACTTAGTTTTGTGCCAATCTAAGTGACTTTTGTAGTTTAAATTATTTTTAGGATAATTACATTGGGGGGGGGTGCAACGATATGCTTTGTCCCCGATTTTTTTATGGTAACTGGTTTTGGCTTTGAATTCCATCTGTAGTAATCTTTTCTAGACATTTCTACAATGTTTTATTTTCGAACAACTTTTAATGATCATATGTCCTCATTGAGTTTTTTTCGATTTCTTTAGTAGTTCTATGGTAGTATTATCATTTTCATTTTTTGTGTTGTAATATTCTTTAATATGAATTTCATTTGCTAATGGTACTTGTTTTTCAAGACTTAAATCTTTATTAACGAGTAGAATGTTTTTAACATTATTTGGTAATATTCGATGAAAGAAAATTTTAGTTAGTGTTTTGTTAGGGATACTATTTTCGCCTTTTAATTTGTTATTTAGTTCAGTAAGATAATCTGACGGTTTAATATCTGCTAAACTGGTTTTCTGGTATCCTTGATTTAAAATATGATCTTGGTTTGATGGTAAGAATTGATTTTGCGCCTCGCGGAGATTTGTTAATGGGTTTGATGATTTCGTAAAATCAAGATACTCTTTTCCTAGTTTTATTAAAGTTTTGTAGTAGATGGTTAATTAGTTGTGTGTAGATTATTTGTTGGTCATGTATATTATTAAATGTGAATAAATATATGTGTTGAGTATGTGAATTAATTTTAATTTTAAAAAATCAATATTATGTATTTTTGTTTTAATTATGGGGTTAAATAAATCTTGTTTACCCTATTTATCTTATTAATTATATTATATATA
>MQRK01042141.1:0-16947 GCA_001938485.1 Girardia tigrina | reverse complement strand
ATATATATATATATATTGTAAAGTTCCATAGAGTTCTGATTATCCAAAGAGAATGTTTGTCATTTATTATTCTCGTGTTAACCGTAATGTGTGATTGTTGAATTCGGAACTTTACTTATATATGTACACGTATGCGTTATGCCTTGATCCCTTTATGTCTTGTATAAATTATATTCCGAATTAAGGTAGTTTTTTTTATTATATTATCAAATATGTTTGGTTAATAATGGGTGACGTAATGACAACTTGGAGATATGTGATCTCCAATATTTTGATACTTATTTAATGTTACTTTTAATTGAAGCGAATTAAATGGAAAATCATATGCAGTAGTCTCCGATCGAGAGTGATTGTCACAATCTCGATTTTTACTTTTGAGGAAAAAACAAGGCTCGAATGCAACACCACCTTTAACCCTGATGAGCTCAGTCAATAATTATGAAAATGAATTGAGTCATTAACATCAAAATAAAAGGCACAAGAATTTTATTTTCCTTCAAAAAAAGCAAGAGCTGAATACGTTAAACCAGACCCGAGTTCGAATCTTTCATAGTCAAATATTGAGATAAAAAAAAGGAAATAATATTTTGATATATATCAGAATATTAATTGATAACGCCAATGGATATAATTAAAATTAAAAAAAAATCAATTCCAAATAAGACTGTATAAGACAGCGAAATTGTTGTTTATTCAGCCTGAAGATGGTGGAAAGTCCACCGAAATATATTGCAATAAAATTTGAGTTTAATGGCGTTCTTAATTAACTGAAAATTGTTTGAATAACTGTTAATTGTGTTAGTAATAAATTTTTGGTGTTAATGAATTGTAATCTTGATCAAGAACCCAAGATGGTAATGGTAAATACATGATTTGACTCTTTTCTCTATTTTAATCGCTCATTTCTCTCTGAATTCATTCACGAATTATTTTATCATTTGTTTTTCGTGTTTTACATCGAGTGAAATTCACATCTCAAACGCGTGAGTCAGAGAATCTCGTCACAGTCACAAGAGCAAAGAAAACAATCGCATTACTCGCAGTCGTCGATGACAACGACGGCTGCCGTGCCGTCAATGTCACTGAGAAACACCTGCAAGAGAACAGTTGACGACAAATACGACGAGATGTAAGCGCAACTTTAAAGAATTGATTGTACGGACCTCGGACTTCCGCTGCGAGCATTTCAATCACTGAAACAATCGTCTTAGATCATTCAAATTTGTGCCAGAAAATCAAATTTGACGAAAAATGAACGATTAAAACAAATTCCGAAAATAAATTATTTATGTGATTTAAATTTGACGATTGTTTTTTTTTGTGTCCGGAAAACGAAAATTTTAAATTTTCTCATTTAATAAAAAATTTTCTCATTTAATTAAAAAAACCCTCTAATTATTTATGACAATATTTGAATCGATTTGAAAATTACATTCGAAGTTGTTAATTAATCATTTTAAAAGAAAACAATTTGCGAGAGAACTCTAATTTTCCTATTTATAAAGAAATTAAAATATTGTAAATAAATTTAAAAAAAATGACGAACATTGAAATTAAAATTAACAATTCATTAACAATGTTTTAAACTATTTATTAATTTTGGCAGATTCACCGTAATCTCCAGAGCAAGTGATTTTTAAAAATTGAAGTTGCTTATTTACTACCGGCAATAATTTTGTACTCATAACGCATCAATAAATCATTTAATAAAACAAAACGAACAGAAAAATTAAAAAAAATATTTTAAATCTTATAAAAGCCAAAGTCACTCACTGCCTCACGGCCTCACTAACGCTCATATTAGTTACTTACAATTGTAAGTAGATAATTAAATTAATTTAATTTTTTTGTGGCACAAATCGTTTTACGGGTTAGGGATTAGATTAAGGGTTTAGGTTATTGTTAGGGTTAGGGTTTGGGTTAAAATTACGGTTTGGTTTCGGGTTAGAGTTATGGTTTGTAAAGAAAATTTAAAAAAATAAATTTAAGAAATTTGAAAATTTAAACACCCAATTCAAAACAATAAATAATAAATTATAACTACGATTTTTTAATTAAAACAGAAACTTTCAAAGACGAAATTTAACTCTCCCGTCATACATGACGGGTCTTTTCCTAGTTTATAAATAAACAATTTTTGTTACTTTTTAAATATCCTAACATTACCCCTCTTTTTAGAATTTTTTGAATTTTTCAACATTCCGTATTATTTTTTACCATTATTAACTTTTAGACTATAAATCCTTTCATAAATCTGTTCTATAATTTCATATGGTCCGTCAAATCTGTCTTTGTCTTTCGGTTTTAAACGCCTACACGGAATACTTACCAAACGTCCAGGTCTACAAAGCACATGAACTGTGTACGACCGAGCCTAGTGAATGAATCTCCACTCGCTCTAACTAAGGCGGCCATTATAAATAGGGAGGTAAAAATGGAGGATTTTGACAGACATTCAGAGTAGCGACCAGCACTACTCTTTTCATCCAATTTGAGAACTCACGAGTACCCAATACATTTTCTAATCGTTTCTGACAATTTATCCTTATCCTTAACCCTAAAAATTTCATCAGTAATAAAATTATGTCCATCATTTTGTATATATTGTTTTACAGTTAAAGTTACACCCGGGTTAGAGTACCTAAAGTTAATAAATATTTTAAGGAAATTTCTAAGGTCACGTATTGCATAATTTGAAATAAGTTAGAGGTAATAATACCTATCGGCTCATAGTAAAGAATTTCCTAATATGTAATACCACTACTACCTGGAGAGGAAGTGTCTTTGGATTGCAAGCAGGCAATAGTTTCCTTGGGAGTGGAGACGTGTAATTCAAAGGCATTACCTCTCTTGTAGTTTTCAGGTTTAATTTCAATATTAAGGGGGGCAGTTGCCCCACTCTTTGTATGAAAATCAGTGAAACAGTCGGGTGAAGGATGAATATCCAAACCTGTGTCAGGTAGAAAATGCTTCATGCTTGCTTTACGGTTTTTCATGAAAAGTTGTTGCAGTTGTAGTTCTTTTATTTTATTACCGGCTGATTTGTTCCCCATATATGGTGTTCTAGGTTTTACGTTTCTTAAAATATATATATGGTCTACAAAGTCATTATAGAATATTTCAATATTGAGTTTATTGGTCGAATTTAGCATATTCTGCGCTAAAGCTACTCGAGATGATTATATAAGAGTCTGGTTTTTTTGTTTGGTTTTTTTAGGGGGTTGGTGCAGGTTGCATTGATTCTCCTAGCGTGAAGCCCAATAACTTCTAGGTTCTGTTTCTTAGATCTGGAAAGGTAAATGGTGTACCTCATGAAACCTCAGGTAAGGAGGGCACTGTCGGCAACCTTATTGGAAATCTGGAATGATGGGGAAATCTCAGTGACGCGAAATTTATCGGGTAAGAAAGGTAGTGGTTGAAATGTTTGCAAATGTAAAAAAATTGATAATACGTCCTTCCTTGTTATGCAATAATCTCTTTCCTGTGCTGATATTGTGTTTCTCCATATGCTGTGACCGGCCCCTTACCTGATTCATCTATCTGTGATAGTAGTGCTTCTATATTGTCAAAACTGACGTATGTATCTAAAATAAACTGTAAGCTCAGTATTTGACCGTTATCAATGCTTTCTTCATATCTTAGAACGCTATTTCCCACGCATCTGTCTAAATCAGTTTCTCTTTTTTCGAGCCACACATTTCTTCTAATAATTTAGCTTTCATTGCGTATCCGATAATAAACCTCCTTTGTAATTACAAATTCCCAAAAGCTTCTTAAATTCTGAACACATGTGGGCCTTTGAAACAATTCTATGATTTTCCGCCGATCTTGTCTCGTCTTTAAATTTTTATTATTACAAATCTTTTTTCTCCGATTTTTTTCTTAATTTTTATAAGTCTTTCAATTTCTTCCCTAACATCCATTTGTAATCCATTTGCTTCTGCCATGTTCTGATTTGTCTGTTCCATTCTTATGTTGTTTAAGTTCTTAAATATTTTTAAATCTTTATGTTGCATTCGTTGTCACTTCCTAACTAAATAAAAAGAAAATCCAATCCATCAACAATTCAACAACCAAATCATCAATCTATTTATTCAACAAGAAACTCAAACCCAAATACCAATAAAATATCGAATTAAAAAAATCAATTTTTGTGATATTAATTAATGTTAAAAACTCGTGCAATTTTTTATTTTTCTGTTTTTGATACGTTTATTTTACCCTGAAAATATTTTCAATATTTATTGTTACTACGTTACGTTAATATTGACTATTTAACGATTTTGTTTTATTATTAAAATTAATTTTTTTCAAAAATTCAGCCATTCAGTTCAAAATTCAATTTATTCGGCCAGCATAGAATTGTCTTCACGTACGGCGTTTTCAAACAACCGACAAATATTATCAATTTATTTAGGTGAACACCACCTCAATACTTTACAATTATAGATTTTTTTATGAAATATCTTTAAAATGTTTTAAACGTTACACCAATAAAATTCAAAAATTTACGAGCTCTGCAAAATCCTAACAACTTTTTTGGTCACATTGTGTCAACTGATGATGACTGTGAGATGTCCATTTTGGAAAACGTAAGTTTTTCTTAATAAGTTTTTGTTTTCTTAATTAATTATTTTGATATTTAAAAATATTCTTAAGGTTTTCATGGCCAATTGAAAATTTGGAAACTTACCTGTACAACTGATGATGTTCATTTCCTCTTGAGATACTGGTTGAGGTTATAACTAGAAGGGGAACACTTTGAGACAATAACAGAAAATAAGTAATTTTAATTAAAACATTTGGTATCTTTTAACGATCTTTTCGCAAAGAAAAGGCAACATGAAATGATAGAATGCTAAAGACCACAATCTCGAAGGGATTTGTTTTAAATTTTGTTCTTTAGTAAATGTTATGAGATAAAATTCTATCTTTATTCATGTTTATAGTTATCATATATTTTTTGCAATCATTTTTGGGATAATTTTGAGGAATGCAAATTTCTGCAAGGGTCACATACGAGATGCAAGGATGTAGTAATGATAGTTAACGTATACAAGGAATACTGAGTAATGAATCCAAGAAATGCAATCGCCATTGTTAGGGTAAATTAGTAAAATAGAATTTTTTAAATTTAACAAGAAATGAAGAAAATAAATTATTTATCAATGAGTGTCTAATAAAATTTTATTCTCAAAAAAAAGAAAAAAAACAATTAAAATCAATAAATTATAAAATTAATAATTAAAGAAAATACAAAGTCCAAGTTTATCATTAACCGAAAAGTTCCTCAGAAAATTGTGTATGAATTAAATTAAAAAAACAATCAAGAAAAATTAATGATTAAAAAATATGTTGTTTGAATAATCACTAATTTTTTGTGATCGAGTGAATTATTGCGTGACTGTAATTTAAGTGTAAAACTGAATCCACGAATTTTCTCAATAAATCTTATTCTCGAATTTATTCTTTGTTGTGAATTGATTATTGGTAAATTTTATTATTGTGGGTTAACAACTATTCGGATCTATGGATTCCAATTCTTCACCGACGATGGAGGACTTGAGAGATTTTAACAGCCATGTACTTTGACTATTATTCTCCAACGAATCTGCAGCAAAAAATCGACCTTTGTAAAACTCTAAAGTTTTCAGATAAAAAAATAAAAAAATCTTTTGAAGGATCTGTTCCATGTGTTTAAATAACTGACAAAACTTTCATTTTGACAGCTTCTGCAACCTTTCAAAAGATGATGGCGCAAGTCCTAGGATAATTAAATTGGAAAGAGGCCGATTGGAAAAGAATTCGACGGCAATAAAACAGCGAGTCTTTTGATGATGGACTTTTTGCAGTTGCTTCTCCGTGTATGTGTGTATATGCAGAATATATGTTGTATTATACGCTGGTTACCAACAACAATTGATTCCTATTTTCACTAAAATACGTTGTCAGAAATTGGATAGTCGATCCACGAATAACACGTTGCTAATCTTTCAACTGCACATAATTCTGATTTCAACTGCACAAAGCACTTTCTCAACTACACGTTAGAATAATGCATGCCATAAATATTCTATATTCATAAGAGTTACAGCGAAGCTTGATAATTAGAGTCCGTTAATCAGCCTCTTTTTGACCTTTGCATACAATTTGGTTACAGAAAAATGGTTACGTATTGACAAAGCTTATAATATCATAAAAAAAGGCCAATAAAACCCTGTGTAAAACCATTAGAAAGTAGGAAACATTGACATTGATATAAATAAATGCATTAGGATTTAGACAGATAGAAGCTCACAAATAGTTCCTGAACAAGCTGGTGCTGTTACCGAAATTAGAAAATTGGACCATTTTCCAGTAAATGTATTTATTTTAATCATGCATTAAATTTGTCATTATATAAAATGTCATCCATTTAAGCCATACATAGTTTTATTGCGTTAATTGAAAATGTGATAGCAGAGGCCACAAAATATAATTTGTCATAACTTTATATATTTTAAAAAGCTTTTGACTTGGTGTTGCACGAAGCATTTTGGCACACTATTAATATGCACAACTTCGGATACATATTATGCGAATTATAAGGAGCCTTTACGAAGACGCAAAGACAAGTGTTGACAAGCGAACAATTTAGCAATTGGTTTAAGTCATCAGTAGGAATAAAGCAAGGTTGCATTTGTTAAGGTTTGGAAACTGAAAATATTTAAAATAAAACATTTAAAATAAATAAATTCTTCACCCTCCTAAAAAATTAAATTATAAACAAAAATAATAATAAACATTTTAAATTAAAATAAATTGTGTCAATAAATCCCACCATAACTTCCTTTTTGTTTGAGCTCAGTGCTCAGGGACTCAAGGTAGTTATTAGAGATAGTATGTAACAGTATAAATATAATTATTATTGAATAAGCAGTATTACTAATATTGATAATATCATTTAAGTATTATTATTTATTATATTTATAATTAAAATTATGACTATTTCATTATTATTATTATTATTATTTTAGTATTATTACTTTAGTATTATTATTATAATTAGTATTATTTCCTATTTATATTATCATTAGTAGTATTATCATTATATTTACTGTTGTTTATTATTACTATTTTTTTAGAATTATTATTGCATTATTAATCAATTAATATGGAAATTATTATTATTATAAAATTATTATTACTTTTATTATTGATTTATTTTCTTTTCAGTGGGTTTTTGCTTCGTCCTCAAGGACCCGTTGATTAAGCGGTCACACTTGATTTTGTCGGAAAAAGCTATCAAAGGCTTTAGAATTTATTAATTTATTATGATGATCATTATTATTTTTATTAATATTGTTATGTCATTATAATATTATTTAATCAATATTTTTAAATATTTATTTTGATTATTACTATATTTTATAAATTTAATATAATAAATATTATCATTAATTTATTATTCTTATTATTTTTATTATTACTATTAATATATTATTGTTATAATGATTATTATTATAACAATAATAATAGTATGTATAGTAATATTTATTATTACTATTAATATATTATTGTTATAATGATTATTATTATTGTTATTTTTATTTAAACATTATTTTAATTTATTAAATTTTATTACTATACTATTATTATCATTATCTTATTATTATTATTCTTATTTTATAATTATATTATTATTATTTTATTAATGTAATTATTATTATTGTGTTATTATAATTATTGTTATTATATTTTTATTGCTATTATAATTTTATTAGTAATATCACTATTATTATTAACGTTATTTTATTATTACAATCATTATTATTAATATTATTATTACTGAAACTATTATTATTATTATATAAAAAACAAATAAAAAATATATAATATAAAAAAATCAACAATAAAAAAAATCTTACGTGACTTGTAAAAAATAAAAATGAAATGGTCAATTATGCCCAGATGTTTTGTTGGAAAAATCGGACAATTATGCCCTAATTCCTCAGCAATTACGCTGGGATTAATTTGACAGAAAATTTGAATAAATGGGCAATTGAGCCCAGACGAACAAATTTACATTTAAATGAAAATTTTTAAATATTGAAACTTTTATTTAAATTAAATTTTTATAAATTTTAATATTAAACTAATTTAAATTTTTATTAAACTATTTATTTTTTTATAATCAAAACGGGTATAAATACCCCAAAACTTAAAGAAATAACACACACAAATAGGAAACATAATTAAAACGAAACATTTAATAATAGAAAAGTCATATATTTTAAAAAGTAAAATTATTAATAGAAGAAGATTTACAAAATATTTTGGAATCCTTCATAGTTATTTATACGTTGTATTATTCGGAAGAATTTTGTGATTCAATTGAATAAAGTTTTGAAAACAGAATTCCATTGACTTATTACTATTATTAATATTTGAAAACTAATCCCCGACGAGATTCCGACGCCTTTTCTCACAAAATGTTCTAACCATATCCGAGTTGAAAGAAAGAATTACTACAGAATTTGCAGCCTTGAACAACGATAAAAACTTGTGCCGACGAATCTGTCACTCTGTTCACAGAAGAATCCAGTTGTGTATAAAATCTGAAGGACAACACTTTGAAGATAAGATTTAATTGTTTTCAAGTTTTTGTTTTGAAATTATTATTGTACGCTGATTAAATAAAAGTTGTATCATTCAGAATTTTGTGTTTATTATTATTAAAACTGGATAAAGTTATATCCCTGTATATCGATAAAGATGTTAATATTTTTAATTTTATTGAACGTTTTGCTAAGGGGCAAAATCGTAAATTAAACATAATTATGTAATTCCACTCTATTGTTTGTATTTTAAATAAACTCTTATTGTGATTTTTTAAAAATTTTGTTACATTTGTATATACTTTTGATGTAACTTAATAAAAATAGTAATAACTTAAATAATATCCGTACCAAAAAGCATATACTCATTTCTGAATTATTTTTTCCATCTGTCATACTCTATTATAAATTACAAAAAAATTAAACATTCGTTCTTATAAAATTTTTTAAAATAAAATTTAAAAAATATAAAGTATTTTTTAAGTAAAATGTGTTTTTATTTGATGAGAGAGTTTGGTAAACGTAATAACAACTATACCATTGTTTAACTGTAATTTTTTTCTAATATTCTATTTGTTTGTTTAAATCAAAATGTATTAATTGAAACCCCGGCGCCTGATTTGTGATAAAAAGCGGGTTTATTATGATAATCTCAAACATTCAGCAAGCTGGATGGACACAAATGAAATTTAGTCAAAACCACAAAAATCACCAAAAGATGCTGATGGTAAGTGTTTGGTGGCCAATTAATTTTGTTACTGAATAAATTAAACACTATCAAATTGATCAATGCAAATCGAAACATGTTAACATTTTTTTTAAAAAAGCGCTTTATCAAATATTATTCTAATGTTTATTAGACTAGATTAACTATTATTTTATAAAATATGTACAAATAAAAAATTAAAATTAATTTTTAATATTATTATTACAAAATTTATTACTTATGATTTATATCTTCTTTAAAAAACAATTTTCGATAATCTCATCTTTATTAATTATCCATCTTTGAATGGTCTCATTCGATTCTTTGAGCAGTCTCGCTACATCCTCCATCGACTCTCCGGACAAAACTAACTCGATACATTCTAATTGCTTTTTTATTACATTTCTTTCTGTTTTATTTTCATAATCGATTAAATTTTGATTGTTTCTTATTTCTTCTGTCGGTTCATCAGAGGTTTTCTTGGTCGGAGAAACGACTTTCGTTTTACTTGTTCCTGTGGCATTAGAAAATACTCCAGTTAAACTATGTCTATTTTCATGCATTTCAAGTGCTTTTAAGTTTGGTTCAAAAGAGATGTGTTTGGCTCTTAAAGGAATGTGTTCGGTATTTGGATTTATTTCTAATAATTCTTTATTGTGTATCTTCAAATATTTGTATATCGTAGGTTTAGATACTTTACATTCTTGAACGATTTCTTGTACCTGTTTTCCTTCTTTATACATTTCAATGATTTTTTGTTTCTTTGAAGAATTAAGTTGAGGTCCACGATATCTTTTTAGAAGCTTACTAGAAAATTCATTATCCTCATTTGATAAATTTAGAGTTGACATATTTTCATCTTTATTGTTTTTGTTGAAGTTTTCTAAAAGTTCTTCGTTATATCTGTTTACATAATAAGTGACAGTTCCTTGTGTTACATTGCAATCTTTAGCTATTTCTTTTACCTTCTTTCCTTCTCTATACATATCAATCATTTTTTGTATTCTTAAAGAAGACGAACCTTGATTCTTACGATATTTTTGTATAAGCATTTTGTTATCCTCATTTGGTGAGTTAGAGATTGAACTAGTTAGGTTTTCATTATATATTTTTTTATATCTATGTACAAACATCTCTGATACACCCCATTTTTCAGCTATTTCTTTTACTTTTTTTCCTTGTCGAAACATTTCAATAATTTTATATTTTTTTGAAAGAGACAAAACTTTATAATCGCGATTTCTTTTAAGATTCATTTTAATAGTATTTGAAAATTTCTTATCCTTGTCTAGTGAATTAATGATTGAATTATTGATATCTTTTTTATATTTTCTTGCATAAAGACATACAGTTCCATTTGATACACCGCATTCTTTAGCTATTTCTATTACCTTCTTTCCTTCTTGATACATTTCAATGATTTTTTGTTTAATTGACGGTTGAATGCATTTTTTTCTTGTTTGATTTTTAAGAAATAACTCAGTGGACTCAACAAATTTATTACTTTCATTCATAATATCGTGATTTAATAAATAATTATTCTCTTTATTTTTTGTTAATAAATAATCAATTAATTTCAGTAAATGGAAACTAAAAAAATAATAAATATATTTTATTTTATTTTAATTGGATAAAATAATTAAAAAATTTAATAAAAAATTTATATTTAATAAATTAAATGTCGGATTACTAAACAAGGATTTGTATTTTAATGATTATTAATTTATTTAGATTATTTGGATTTGTTTTTAAGAACTTAAAAGAGTATTTCAACTTGTTAGGATCTCGGGCGAACTCATAAATTTTTGAAGATCTAAAATTAAACAAAAAATGTATTATCAAAATAATAAGAAGTTTATGAAAATTAAAGTTAAAAAATTAATTCCCAAAACAAAAATAAGTTATTCAAATTCAAATAATCGGTTTTTAAAAATGAAATGAAATATTATTGAAGTTTAAATTATGTAAAAAATTAATTTCTAGAATAATTAATTTTTTTTAAATGAAATTTTATTAAAACATTAAAGTATTGAAATAATAATTCCAAAAATTTAATATTTACTGGTTAAGTTAAGAAAGGATAAACATAAAAATATAATTAACGAATCTATTTAAATATGAAACTGAAGAATAAATTACATTGCTGAACTTTCATTGTTTAAGAAAATTAATTTGTAATTGAAGTTACGTAATTATGAAAAAATATAAAATATATATTTGGATTTAATTTTCTTAAAAAAATTTAAAGTTATAATTTAATATACTTAAAAGTATAAAAACTTTAGTTAACTATAATTATATTTATCTATTAATATTAATATTTCAGATATAAAATCTGGTTGTACTAAAAATAAAACAGCTTCTCAGAATTTTTTTTAAAAAATCATTGTTTGTTACAAATAAGGTTTTGCGTTTTAATGAATTCAAATCTTGATCAAGAACACAATACAACTTATTCAGTTTCTAACATTTTGTGATGTTGTATGTTTTTTGGTATTCTGTCAATTATTATATTTGAGTGTTTTATGATGCAGATTGTTTAAACAGAGTGTTGCGACACGACTCATACATGTTATCCCAATCATTCAAACACAATAAACACTCCCCAGATAAGTACGTACTCACACAGAACTAAAGGCAACATTAACCCATATTTAGTATAACATTCATGCTCAAACATAATTATAACTTAATGATAATAAGGAAATCTAGAAAAGAAAAAACATTGAAAGTACTAAATAATGTTTGACTTCAGCATCTTGTAGATTTTTATCCTAGATTTCATTCTGATAGCCATAAAAAATAATTCTCTTTTTTGATAAAAAATTTGAACTTTTAACGAAAATTTCTCTGGTCCACGAAATAAATTTTTATTATCTTTATTTATACGAAATGCTTCGAATGTTGTAATACAAATAGTAAACAAATACAAACAATAAATAAACCCGATGAAAATATATTTTCCGCAATCACAGCTTTAAATCATGCTCGTTAAATTCTAGGTCAATTTAATTATTTAAAAAAAATCATTGGCCGAATCACAAAACCATAATTTATTGTAAAACAAACTATGACAATATTTTAAAACAAAAAAATCTTCCAATCAGATGGATGCGCTTGCCTTTTGCTGCATAACAAATTAAAACTGAGAACTATATTTGATACGGCTGGGCGTAAGGCCCTTCAAAGTTTTTTAGCTGTGTACGATAATTCGTTTTCATATGTGTCAAATCAGGAAAAGCAGTTTCAGATAAATGTGTGGTGTTAAAGGAAAATAAGAACATTTAATGCCCTTTCAGAAATTGTGTAAAATTCAGTTCTAGTTCCAATCTAAAATTCATTCAAAGATTTTTGTGAAAACTCTAACTTCGTGTTTGAGTCACTAGAATTATCTGCAGATCCCTCTTGAGCTTTATATGGCAGATAATTAGTCTGGTTCAAATCAATGAAAAATGGTTTATGGTTTCAACATATTAGTAGGGGGAAAATGGGGCTTCTCCCTCACCTCCCCGGGGGTTACCGTTTCAATGGCAACGGTTCCGGTTACCATAGCAACAGTCACGGTTACCATGGCACCGGTTCCAGTCACCCTAGCAACGGTTCCGATCACCCTAGTAACGGTTTCGGTTACCATAACAATATTCCGATCACCCTAGCCTAAGAAGAAACTGTTCCGGTTACCATAGCAACGGTAACAGAGGGACGTTTTTCATAAGCAACGGATACAGTGATTTAGAGAGGTTGTAACAATGGTAATGGTTACCGCATCCATAGCAACCGTAGAAAAAAGTGCTAATCAATCGCTGCACAGTACAAAAATGTGCTAATCGATACTTTAAAAGTGCTAATCGATAGTGCACATTGTGCCGAACATTTTTAATGTGCCAGTATAGTTCTTTTTAAGTTACTCATGAGCAAAAATCAATACATAAAATTTTTTAAAAGTGCTAGTGTCAAAAATTAATGTCATGTGTTTGATGCACATTTTAATTCTCTATCTAAATGTGCAATTAGAATTTTCATATATTGATTAGTTTTTCCTATAATTAACATAATGTGCAAATTTACACAAAATGCACATCGATTTTCGAGACAGAAGAAATCAGAATATCAAAAATGTCCTGATGCACTTGAATAGGAACTTACACACGTACATTCATATTCCATATTAACATTTTTTAAAAAGTGCTGATAAATCAATTTTTTGAACATTTCTGAACTTATCAAAAAAGTGCTCAAAAACAATTTCTTCGTCTACGGATGAAATTCATGTGTTATATGTATTTTATTTACCATCAAACAATACCTAATGAATTGCTTAATTTAACTCATCAACAATCACAAGTACCTTGGTTACCGTAACCAAGATAAATAACCTTTTATTTTACATGTAAAAACTACATGTATAAAAATCCTATTGTACTTAAATGGTTTATTGACATTATACATAACATCTGCATAATCATTTAATGTACCTGAGCCTAGGCATCAACCATCAAAAGTACCTAGGTTATCGTAACCATGATACATAACCTTTTAATATTATATATAAAAACAATCGAAAACACCTTAGAAACCATCACCGTTATCTTTAAAGCCTCCAAAAACCACCCGATGGCCAAAATTGTGCAACAAAACCTCCCCGCGTAGGTCTCAACAAGGACTATCAGCGACCGAAAACCATTTTCCTCAGCAACCCTCGGATGAAAAGATATACCCCTGCAAAGATATATAAATTAATAAACAAAAAACACAGACTAATAAAAAAATTACAGTGACTCAGACAGCGATCTAAAAATAAACTCATACGACCTGAATTGACGGCATGCAGGCTCAAAGAATGATGAGGTGGACCGGCACACGAGCTCCAAAGTCTATAATAAAATAAAGTTTTTTGAATTTTTAAAATTATTTTGAAGGCACACTCACTTGGCCATCCAATCAGCAACGACGAAAATCCAGACAGCCGACTGATTGGTCAGAATAGGAACGAAGTGTGTCCTTCCAACCCTATAAGTACAATAAACATTTCGTCATCACAGACACAATTAACTTTAAGCATTTAATTTTACGCAGTGATTTTACCCAGAATTTACGCAAAATTTGAAGCGCCAATTCGAAGAATAATAATTACGGAGCGAAGAAATAGCAACAATCTCGAGCGATAATCCGGACGATCGTTGCAGATTAAAACCTTATGAAGAAAATAGAATCCCTACTAGAGACCGTACAACCGCAGAGAAATAAAAGGAGACCCGACACAGTAACCGACGAGAAGAATTAATCGACCGAGACATTCTGACCGATTCCGAACCGCGATAAAAATGTAATTCGAGTGAAGTTAATGTTTATTTTCTTATGAATATATGTATTAAAAATAATTATTTTATTCATTTATTTATTTGTTTATTTTGTGTTAGTTAATAATTAATTAGAAAAGTCACAACCACAATTACCTCTTAGGCTTACAAGTAGTTAGAGTCGTCGTTTCCGCCGTCGTCCCTCGTTAAACATGTCGCGAGTTGAATCCCCGCTAAGCGCGTCGTCAGAGGACGCAAGAGATCAAACAATCCTCGTCATCGTCGACATAAGGTCGATATCAGAATCAGAATCTTTCAGCAGTCGCCGCATCGACTCGTGGCTTGACGAGGTGGGACCGCTAGTGCGTTCCTATCGGACGAGATAATTCGAAAAATACCGATTTGTGTCGAGTAAACAAGAAAACTCAGCAATTTGTTTTCTCGTCGTGACGAACATATATAATTAATACACTTAAACAAAATAAATTTATTTCTATTTAGTGTTTTGATAATTTTAAATTAATTTTGATAATTTTATCCGTAAATTAATATGATAGTTCAGAAATTTAGGTTTAAGTTTATCTCAACGAATGAATTTCTATATGAAAAGTATATATAAAATTAATACGTACTTTTAAGAATTAAGTTAAAGCGGAATTGATTTTAATGAATAAAATAAATATCGATAATGAATCGCTGTAGAAACTTTAATTTTACATTTTGTTTATTGAGGATACATTAAAATATGTTTATTTGCGGAGTGAAATCTACTTTAATTTCTCAATTCTATATCACCCTGATATTTTGGATTTTAATAATTTTATTACGAATTCGATAATTTTATTGTTCCGAATAATTTCTGAATTTTAATACCTTTGACCACTATGAATTTAGCAAGCTTATTGTGACGATTTCTGTGATGATAACTTCACTGGTAATTTTGTTTTAATGATGATAAGGTTCTACAAATTATAATTCTCTGAGTTGTTTACATTCCGAAATTGACAATTTAGGTAGACTTAGGTATCGCGCCGCTAAATAACCGAGTAAAGACATGTTATTGATTATGCGTTAATCACAATGGTTGAAATAAATCTCGACGAATAATTACCAAGATGAATAACTAATGTGAGAGACCATTGATTTTCGCCTGCCGTCGATCATTTGTTCTTGCAATATCAGTGTCAATTCTAGATGACAAATTTTGAGGAAGGGCCGTATATGACATAAAATACCGAAGCTAGGATTTAGGGAAATTTCTGGGGTGTATAATCGAATACAGCTGAGTACATACCTTACCTTAAGTCTAAGCCTACACGACAGAATATATTGCCACAAGTTTCCAAAATATAAATACATAACAGTGCAACAAGTTCGCATTCACTCATGACAGTACAGTAAGTCTCACATTTCATATCGAACGTAGACATGAGTAACAATAAGAATAGATGATATATCATCCCCGATCGACACTGAGTTAGGTGGGGGGCCCTTAGCCCATCCCGTCTTTAACCGAACCCGATGGCCCTTCAGACTCGGCACTGCCAGGCAGATGTCGAGCGAGAAGAGGCGTCCGAGCCATAGATAGAGATAGTAGTTTAATATGTAATAGAATGAGTTATAAAATGGTATAAATCGAGACTGGGTTGTGGCTGACCCTTAAAAGTCACTGGGGGCTCTGAGCACTTAAAACTGTTATGAACAAAGGGGTCGTGACAATTGATAAGGTAGTTCTTTTAGTATTTTATATATTATTCAGCATTTTCTGTATTTTTTACATGTTCAACTGTGTATTGATATGATGAATGCAATACGTTTACATGATGGATGCTTGACGATATCATCTTGGATACGGTCACGTTTTGAATGGTTGATACGATACTGGTTGATAACATAATATAATATCATAATATAATACATACCTATAATATAATATTTGCATACATAATGTGCATATATTCAAAAAAGCACTACGATTCGCACTATTTCGAACCGACTTATCGAACTACGAGTTTCATCGGCTCGCACATTTCGGCGGGGAAGGGCGAGCTAGCACGACCGATTCAATTACAAGCCCATTATAAGCCGACGAACTGTTGGCGTCTACCCTTATGATAAAATAATAAGTTTTATTAACAATAAAATAATAACACAATAATTTTTTAATAATATTTATTGAAATAAATTTTCAATATAACAACAAAAAAAATAAGCATCAAACTTATTTAATATGATTTTAATTGTGTTAGGCCACCAATTTTAATGTGACCTAACTTATTATTTTAGGGTGACTTGATTACTATTTTTATGTAATCAAGTCAAATAGATTTTATGATATATCTAA
>MQRK01042099.1:0-10259 GCA_001938485.1 Girardia tigrina | reverse complement strand
ATAATACTTCGATATGCTCGTATTGGCGAAAGAAATACGGTCCTCTTAAGGACCATAATTCACGATTGTGAACTCGAATTTTGGACCGCATCCTCATGGGCCCGGATGCTGGTGATTAAGCAAAGTAGTTTTCTGGTTAATAATTTTCCAGTTATGATACAAATATTAGTTTTGAATACAGTCAAATGATAAAAGATATATAATATAGATATACAGATATATAGTTTTGGAATTGCGTTTAAGAAACACTCTAAATTCCGATAATTATACATCATAAATCATATCAAACCAATAATTAAATTAAACCAAAATATGTTATCAATATAATATTGATGGCCCTAAGTCACCGAATAAGGTGAACTGATCATTTATACACTCGGTTAAATAATTTCTTGATTAATTGAGCCAAAACGTTTAGCATTAATTAAATACTCAGAGCAATTATTTTTTTTAATTAATTAATATCATCAACATATATTTAATACTCTCTTTGATGAGATCCATTCTTAGAAAATTATTTGATTTACTCAAAGTAGCTAAAATTAATTCAAAAATTGAAACTCAATCACTCAAAATACTTATTAATCTACAATTCATACAATTCAAAGTGCATCAGCGATACGGCGGCCCTCAAGCGTTAAGCGAATACTAAGAAGAGGAAAAGACATGGAAGACAACATTTCCTGTTAATCCATCTATATGAAATATAATAGGATTGAAGTCAAATTTATCGTACATCATTAAATTTTGTGACTTTCAAAATATAATTTTAAAATATATTTTATGATAATATATTTCGACGATTTTACGTCATCTTCAAACCACAGAATTTGAGTTTTTAATTATTTTTTATGCTGCATGAATGATTAAGAAATCCATTATGTAAAATGAATCGAAAACTCTTAACAGATTAGTTGAAAGTACTGTTTGAAAATTGATTGTAAGATCACGAGATCTTATTAACTGTACTTTACATGGTACATTCTCACATTGCTTTTTTAAAATGCTAGCGCAAAATATTGACATCATTTATATTACAAGTTTTCCAGTGCACATCAATACTTCTCTTACTTTAAGTTTACTCTAGGACTCAATTGTAGCATAAAAGAGCGGTCTCTCCAATGAATATGGCATGACACTCAGAAACATGTTTTGCCATTTCTAAAACATGTGAATTCAATTAATCCTATAAATATGAATTGAATCAATATTAGTTTATGAAAATTAGTTTGGCATTTTGTTGAAATAAATCGTTATATCATTTTTCCTTGTTACACATCTAAATATCATATTTACAGTCGAAAAGGAAAGAAATGTTAAATTATCATTCTAGGTTTAATAATTGAAGAACATAATTGACTTTACAATTTTTCATTCAAAGACATTTTTGTCTTGGTCAATTTCTAGAATAGAAGTTTAAGGTTGTGGTCTTTCCTTATTTAAGCTGTAAGAGATTAATAAACGAACGATTAAAAATCATTTAGAAACATAAATATAATGTAAGAAAACTGACCATAAATAAAGTAATTGAAAGAAAACAAACTACAAATGCTCAGTCTAATAAGATACTTTATTCACAAGTTGATGAAAACGTAAAATTTAAAGTTTAGAAGGGTCTTAAGATGTAAATATTTTTTAGACATGCTTGTACCTTGAGATTAATTTACTCTGAATGATTTAGACATCTAAAGAATTATATTAATAAAATAATCTTTTAAACTCGAATTTTTTATCTCAGTAATTAAAGGTTGAAAATTAAATATAACATGGATATAAATGATTTCAAAATTCCATGCATGAATTTTAAAAATTATTGGGGAGATCGTCATATTGTTAATAAGATTTTGTGATCCCAAAATAAAATTTCAAACAGCTCTTTCGCTCAATTTGTTAAGAGTATTCTAATGGGTTAAGTAATAATTTACATAATCATCCATTTCACATACTTGAAGACTAGAGAAACTTATAAACAGTGATCCAGAGATGACAATAAAACCGCCGAAATATATTATCATATACATTTTTAAATGGTGTTTTTTATTATTTTTAAATTATTTTTTATTATTTTGTTTTATTATTTATCAATGCAATAAACAAATACATAAAATAGCGGCATTTTTAGGGAGGAGGGGACTTGTCCAGTTGTTCATAGGATTCTGATCAAGTAATCGTTCAAATAAAGTGAAAAAATAACTTGTTTAAATTAAAATTCTTTTTGCATTCATGAATACGTGAAGGAAGGAGAATTATAATTTCTAGAAAAAGACTCCCCGTCCCGTTAGCTGAAATAGTTCTTGTATTGAAAAGAAATTGGTAAACCAATAAATCGTCATTACACGTATTTTGGGGTTGAAAAGAAGTTCAACCTTAGTAAGTATATGAGTCAAAATAGTGGCATAATCGAAGATGACCATTTCCAAGTGACTTTTCAGATGTGTAAATTAAAAAGTTATACCCAACTAAGTTGGAGGAGTAAAAAGCTTTTGTATACGATTTCAGATCAATGAAAGAAACTCTAAGATATTTTCTCAAGAAACAATTTTAATTATTTAAAAAATCGATTTTAGATAACAAAAATAGAAGAAAAGATTTTATTAAATAATGGCTTAAATAAGTTTTTTTTTAAAATTGATATACACTAAAATCTCTCTATAAAGTTCTTCTTTATAAGATGTGATTCTTTATAAGGAACAATGTTTTTTTTGTGTTAAAAAAAGAAAATATGTTAAACAATGAAATTAATAAACGAACGATTAAAAAACAAATAAAAACTAACTCTCTATAAGCAACTTTTCTTATAGAGAGGTAGTTTTCTTGGTCCCAAATAACTCCTTATAGAGAGGGTTTACTGTATTTGGAATAGAACATGGCCATTATTTAGATATGCTTTAGCTTTTCAGGAAAATAATCACTTGTGTTATGCAATTTTTTTTATTAAAAGACGTTTTATCTCAGAGATGATTGAATCTTTAACTATCTGATGCTTATAGAGAGGTAGTTTTTATTTGTTTTTTAATCGTTCGTTTATTAATCTCTTACAGCTTAAATAAGGAAAGACAACAACCTTAAACTTCTATTCTAGAAATTGACCAAGGCAAAAATGTCTTTGAATGAAAAATTGTAAAGTTGTAACTAAAATAAATAAGAACTAACAGAAAATGATGATCTCGAATCAGTTAAATTCCATATGAAATTCTATATTATTTACTTTTTAGATAGATTTAAACTGAATTCTTAACTAATACTAAGGTTAAAACGACATTAAAAAAACGTATTTGTAAAAATATGATGCTGTGTCTTTTCATGATTAATTTTAATATAAATAACTTAATTTTTACGATACATGTTCCAAAAAAGTTTTCTTTTACTTACTGAATTAAGGTATATTGGTGTTTTCCTTAATTTTTCAAAAAAAATATTTATTCATTATTTTTTACAGGTTTTTTTAAGATAAACTTTTATTATTTATTCGAGTATTATTTTACCATAATTATTTTTAAAAAGATATAATTTTACAGACAGCTTCCGTTCTTCTCGATTTGGTAGAGCTATATGTCGACAGATTAGATCAACAAGACATTTTAACAAAAATTGTACCTTTATTTTTACGGGTGTTGGAAGATCCTGGCAACTCAGAGTTTACAATGATAAATAACGTAAGTATTTTAAAGATGCAAAACAAAGATTACTTATCAAAACTGTTTCTACGGCTTTATTTCTCATTACCATAAAAAATGGCCAGTAGTGATTTGAAGAAAATTTAAAGTTTTAAGATTAGTTATGTTCTTATTTTCCAACTTTCATTCTTTTCAAACTCTACATCACAAAAAAGTAATTTTAGAATTCTATTTGGAAAATACTTAATTCAGACATATAGGTATCGATCATTCTCATAATTCTTTATACCTTCAATTGAACAGACATAAATTATATAAAAATATATTGGTATACAATAACGACTTGTATCAAGATGGTTACGTGAATACGAATTGAAATGTTTTATACCAATTTCATAATATATATAAAATAAAAATATAAATATATAATATAAAAGTTTTCTTAATGATTAATTTTAACTTTTCCTTAAATTTTCAATTTTTAAATAATTTATAAATTGTTACATAGTAATGGTTACATAAATTTCTCTACATTTATAAAATTGTTTTTAAAAAATAACTGGAATTCAAACTACTAAAAAGACTATAAAGAAGAAATTTTTGTAGAAAAATAATAGAAAATCAAACTTTTAAACTCTTCATCCACCATGAAAAGGGTCATAATTTATGTGGTCATTCAGTGTTATCAAATTAAGCATGAATCATAAATAAATAAATAATGATTTGATTTTAATAAAATGTTGATCTTGGTATATATCATTGTTTATTTAATTACATTCTTTTACTCCTTGTCGATATCTATAATGAGGTTTTACACCCTTCTTTCTTTATAAATGTACTTTCTACAAAATTGTAAATTTATTCAACAAAATAATTCAGTATGAAGTTTTCATTTATGCTTTTACAACAAAACATATTAATCATTTAATGTTTATATGTCTGAAATTGTTATTTATTAAACACAAAATACAGAAAAAAATTTTAATGATATTTGAAAATTTCTAAATTTTGCAATCCTAAATTTCATTTCAACTGAAAATCCGATGCCAAAAATATAAAACAAATTCGTGTTTAATTAAAAAATCAAATAAAATATCAGAATATTATAATAAATTGTAAAATAAGAAACGGGAATTTTAGGAAGAAAAATATCATTCTTGAAAATAATTATTGAAAATGAAATGGAATTGCCCGAGTCTTTTGAGTACTCATAACTCACTTTTTGAAACATATTATGGCTTTAACAGAGAAATTTTATTAAGCAGTCGAATTTATTTTTATGCATGTAGGAATGTGTAAAATATAGGAAATAAAGAAATTCAAAATATATATTAAAATAATTAAAAAATCAATTTAACTAAAATATATTATTATATTAAAAAATACATTAGAAATTTATAAATATAATAATTTAAAATGAAAAAAAATATTAGAAATAAAATAATTGAAGAATAATAAAATATTATTGAATAAAGTGTCGTTCATATTAATTGCATAATGTTTTCTGAAAATTTAAATTTTTAGTTTTGTTGATGTTAACTGCTTTACAATTTTTATAGTGATTTTGCTTATAAATGTCTAAAGTATAGTTGTGTTTTTCCAGACCAAAGACGATTTTATTGAGTTCATTGAGGCACAAGTAGTAATTTTTAAAATTCTGTCGAAATTTCTAGCGGTCAAATTAATTGGATATTGGCATACATAATGGCATAATCAGGTTAGGCAAACATGCCTACTACAGGTACCATGTAAAGCTGTACTACCTGTCCCGTGGTCGGATTGTTGGCGACTAAACGGGCTCCCTCAACCAGAGCAAACTGGTTGTAGTGGACACCAAATAGGATTAAAAACAAAACCTGGCAAAGGGCGGATGAGCTCATATGAGCCAACGGCTATCCATACCTGGAAAGGAGATAGGCGCCATCAAGTTACCTGCCTATTGATACACCAAAAAATATGCAAAACGAAGTCACAAATCACTTTATACCGGATCGGTCGCGGCCCGGGACAACAACGGCCGCGCTGCCTCTTGATGCCGACAGGGGGGGCAATGAAAAGTTTGCTACTGACGACAAAATGACATTGAGAACTTCATTTGCTCTAGGCACTTGGAATGTGAGATCCTTGTCTCTAAGTGGAAAGATAGAACTATTGGCTAGAGAACTGGATACCGTCAGATAGAATGTGGTTGGCACATCAGAAATGAGATGGACTGGTACGGGAGAATACACGACAGAAGATGGACACAAGGTGTGGTACTGCGGTCATGAAAATAGGAAACAACACGGCGTTTGATTCATAGTGGACAAGCGTACTGCAATCAATGTGATTGAATGCACTCCAGTATCCGAGAGAATAATTTCAATCAGAATTTCCAGTTAACCATTCAACACTACTATCATTCAAGTCTACGCACCAACAACTGACTACGATGAGGAAGTCGTTGAAGAATTCTATGATGATCTGGAGACGCTAATTGACAAGACTCCAAAGACAGACATTATCATTGTTCTAGGCGATTGAAATACACAAATTGGGGAAGGCATTAACCACTCCTCAGCCGGAAAATTTGGACATGGCATCACAACTGAGAGGGGCATGAAACTCTTAGACTTTGCAGAGAGACAGAAGATGGTTGTTGTAAACACCTTACATAGACACAAGGCGTCAAGAAGGACAACATGGCATGCTCCTGGTGGTGTTACTAAGAAACAACTAGACTACATTTTGGTACCTAAAGAATTCAAATCCAGTGTCAACAAAGCCAAAACTAGAACTCTAAAGAAATCAGACATAGGATGCGATCATGATCTTGTCATGACAACTTTCAAACTAAAGCTCTCCACAAAAACCAGAAAAAACATCAAAGTGCGCTTTTCGTCCTTGAGAAACTGAAAGATATTAGAATTAGAGATAAATTTCAGAGTGAACTGTCATCAAAATTCGCTCCCTTGCTGTGACTAGAAGACCAGCAGCCACAAAAGCTCTGTGACAAGTTCACAAACATTATCACAGATACTGCCGAAAGGATTCTTGGAAAAAGACGAAAGACGAAGAAACCCTGGATCAGTGGAGAGGTATTGGAATGCTATGATAGACGACGTCAATAGAAAAACAAGAGAAATAATAGCAAAGAGCACATGCAAGATTACAGGAAGGTGAACAAGGAAGTTCGGAGACTACTGAGGAAAGCCAAAGAGGATTGGGCGGAAGAACAATCAAAATTGATAGAAAGTAGTTTTGAAATTAGCCATTCTAGAGAAGCATTCAAGATAATTAAGAAACTGACCGAGCCAGGAAGAAGACAAATAAATGTAATTGAAGATCAAGATGAAAACGTACTTACAAAAAGTACAGAGATTGCTCAAAGGTGGAAAGATTACTGTAGCGAATTATACAACTTTAAAGCAGATGTCGACAAAAGCGTTATCTCTAAAAATTTTGAAGCAAATGGAGATGACGAAGATCATGAATGCGAAATTTTAAGATCAGAAGTAGAGGCTTCCATAAAAGGTTTGAAGAGGAACAAAAGCCCAGGAATGGACAACATCAGCGCGGAACTAATTCAGAATGGAGGCGAAAATACAGTGACAATTCTCCATGCAATATGCAACAAAATTTTAAAAAGTGGCCGTCACAATGGACTGAATCTATCCTCACATTAATACCGAAGAAAGCAAATAGTAAAAGGTGCAGCGACTTTAGAACGATTAGTTTGATCAGTCACGCATCAAAGGTTATGTTGAAAGTGTTACAAAGAAGAATAACACCGAAAATAGAGCAAGTTCTTAGCGAGATGCAGGCAGGCTTCAGAAGAGACCGCAGCAATACGGAGCAGATAACTAACTTAAGACTAATTTGTGAGAAAACAAGAGACCACAAACGAATAATTTGTCATAACTTTATAGATTTCAAAAAAGCTTTTGACAGGATGTGGCACGAAGCATTATGGCACACAATGAATAAACACAACATAGGAAAACATACCACAAATATTATTAAGAGCCTTTACGAAGACGCAAAGACAAAAGTGTTGACAAGTGAGCAATTTAGCAACTGGTTTAAATCATCAGTAGGAGTAAGACAAGGTTGGATTCTTTCACCAACACTGTTCAACCTTTTTCTTGAGAGAATTGTTATGGAAGCAAGAGAAGATCTAGACGATGTTGGAATAAGCTGCGGCGGAACAAGAATAACCAACCTACGATTTGCTGATGCATATACCTAATCGGCAAAGATGAGGCAGAGATTCAGGAACTCATGAACAGATTACACAAAGCGTCAAACAATTTCTGAATGGAAATCAACAGACAAAAAAGCAAAGTAATTGTTTCAGGAAACCATAACAACGAGGTTAAACTGGAGATTTTCATTGAAGGGGAGAAGCTGGAACAAGTAAGGAGTTTCAAATATTTAGGCTCTACTATCACAGAGAAATCAGAAATCAGAAGCCGGATTGGTACATCAACAAGCGCAATGATTAAGCTTAGCACAGTTTTTAACCTTAAAGAAATCCATCTCAAGAGCAAATTGGAGATCACTAAGGCTGTTTTCTGCGCAACATTCCTCTATGGATGCGAGAGTTGGACAATAAATCAGAAGAGTATGGATAGGCTTAAACCGTTTGAAATGAAGTGCTACAGGAGAATGCTGAAGATCACGTGGAAAGAAAAGAAGACAAATGACTTTGTTTGGAGGAGAGTGACAGAAATACTAGGTAAAAGACCGGAATCAATAGAAGAGATCATCAAGAGAAGGAAGCTGAAATTCTACGGTCATCAAATAAGAAAACAAGCATTAGCAAAGGTTATAATTGAGGGAAGAGTGGAAGGAGAAAGACCAAGAGGAAGACCAAAGAGGCAATGGATGGACAATATAAAAGAATGGACTGGACTGAGTATGGAATGTCTGAGAAAAGAAGCTACAAATAGAAAGATGTGTCGAATGCTTGTTTATAATTGGGTGCACCCACGGCCCAACGGCTAAGGTCAAAAGAAGAAGAATAATGGTATACAATAAGAGTGCAACATGAGTATGATATTAATTCAGAAGCAAACAACAAGTTAACGAATAAGAAATGAATAGATTTTAGAAAATCAACAAACATGCGTGCTAAATGTAATGTATCAATCAGTATTTTAATACACCACCTTTAGACTTGATACACACCTCAATTCTTCGAGGCACGCTTTCAACAAGTGACACACATTGCTTTTATATCTGGATCATTGTGCTAAATGCTCAGCACTTGTTGAATCAGCATATTTTTGTTACTATGCTATGTTTTGTGGACTTTAGCTTTCAGAAACGCCCACAAATTTTCAAATGGGGCAAGTTCAGGGCTATATGGTGGCAAATCAAGTACCTGGATATTTTCTTGTTGCAGCTTTTGCATGACCTGTGCAGCCTTGTGTCATGGTGCCTTTTCCTGCTGAAAGACTCCTGCACCTACACCAAACCACTCATTCATCTGGGGGGATAAGTTGTTCTTGTAGAGTAGCAAGATATTTAACTGAATTCATTGTGCCAGTCACTGGTAAAATGGGCTCATTCCCATGATGGGAAAAGCACCCCAAAAACATCACCTTTATGAGATATGGCCGATGTTGTGCAGTATGGCTGGTCTTTAGACGCTCCCTACACCCACATCACACAAACAAGAACCATTTAATTTTTATAACCATTTATCTGAAACTAAAATATGATGTAATAAATACCTTTTCCCAATCATTTACAGTTCAGTAGCTATGTTTCATTGCCCATTTCAGACGCACGCTCATCTTATAAGGTGTCCATGAATGTGATTTGACTGGCCGGTATGAGAATCTCCTAAAGCGGCGAAGGGATCACTTAACAGTAGAGATGCTCACAGAAGTTGCTTCGCCACGAACAGACTCTGAATTTCTGCAGCAGTAGCTTTGGGGTTTGAGAGAGATGCACGAGCTATTAAACGATCAGTTCTGTGAGATAGCATTCGCTTTCTTCCACATATTCCTTTTCTAGTGACTGCAATTCCATCTGTCTGTTTGTACCGTGAAATTATGCGTGATATGGTACTTTGATTCACATGTAATTGATCAGCAATTGACATTTGGGTAAGACCATCTTTGAATTTCTCAATTACAAGTTGGCGGATACAAATCGGTGTGTCCATTTTAATCCAGTGTTCCATAAAAGTGATTATGCAATTAATTTGAACGATCACTAAAGCAGATATTAGTAAAACAATTGCATAAAATAAAACAAAACAATTGTGCAATTAATATGAACGACACTGTAATTATTGAAAATAATAGAAAATTTTAAAATTTGTAAATAAAATAATTTAAAATAATAAAAAAATATAGTAGTGTAAAAATGGGCATTCTCCCTCACTACCCCCCCCCTGCTGGTAACCATAGCAACGATATGGGTTATCGTGGTTACCATGACAACGGTTGGGAATACCATAGCCACGGTCGCGGTTACCATGGCAACGGTCGCGGTTACCATAGCAACGGTAACGATCACCTAAAAACACTTCTGAAACTATCCGTGTCCATGTACATTAGTTGGAGCTCCTTGAAAGTGGGGACCATAATGTCATAGTGGAAGTCATACATCAAGGTCTTTGAGAGATCCAATATAGACATTCCCACATAT
>MQRK01042097.1:10473-20757 GCA_001938485.1 Girardia tigrina | reverse complement strand
AGCAATATACATCAAAATCTGATCTTAAAAATAGTATTTTAAAGATTTGGAGTGGAATTGATTCAAATACCTTACAAAATTTGGCTTTTTCGATACCTGAAAGATTAATCAATGTTATAAAGAAAGGGGGAGATTTAGTATGACGAAATTTACATGTCTACTGTTTGGTGTATTACGTAATATATAATATTAGGTCCTACTTAATGTCTTATGTAATCGTGATCGTTAATAGTAAACAACATATGTTGAGTAACAACTTTTATCGGTATTTAGGAGCATTTGGACAAACCTTATGGAACACTAAAAAATCACAAAAAAATACATTTTTACCATTTCATAAAAAATAGCTTCAATCCATCGGTTTTGGATATGTATTCAACAAAAAGAAAATAAAGTTACATTGTATGTTATTTATCTTATTCTAACAGTATTTGTCGTTCTTTGTAAAATTTGTAATTTGTGTATTAGACAAACCTTTAGGGACGGACTATATATCCTATTTTTAACAAAATGTATATCTTGAATAACTGAAACATTAACACAAAGGTGATGGTCATTGCATTATTTAAAAGATCGTCACTTCATCTTTAACTTCTGATTGCCGGTTATCACCCAATGTCACTTTTGTATTTATATGGTAAATTTGGTTCATAGCAGTATAATAAGTTTTCAATTTAAAATGAATTCCTAATTAATCGAAAACCTGCTTGTAAAAAGATTCGGTACAACGAATTTGTCACTCATTCATGAAAAACTGATGTTTTCAAGGATATATATATATATATATATATATATATATATATATATATATAATTATTTCGTGGTATCATGTATATTGAATAACTAAATAACTTGAATAACTAAATGGTGCCTCAGTTTTTGCCATTACTGTATTTAAATTAACAGTTTCGAACGTCTCTATCTCCCAACCCCTGGATGGTTGGACCTTAGGTTTTGCATTTAGACCTATTTTTTATAGGAAAATATGTATATATTTGTGGTCTGTTTCAAAGTTTCATAAGGTTCCCTGTTAGAATCAAAAAATGTATTGCAATTACTTATATTTTGATAGACAGTTAAATATGATAATCTAGATAAAATTTTTTTTAAAAAATCTTAACAAAAAGTGTATGATTAAAAATTATGTTGGATATTTCCAGTTGCCGATTCCATTTATGTTGTTAAAATATGAATTATTGCACAAATCTATAAATTTTAATTAACAGAAAATTGTAACACATTTAGACAGTTAAGTGACATTAATTTGATGTACTCTAAGAGACGCAGATTTTGTCCAAAAAATAGGTTACAGGAATGATTTTGTGATTTTAATGCATTAATTTGATTTAATTTAAGACAGTCTCTATCGAGTTTCATTTTACTTTATTTTTGCTTCAAATTTTACTAAAATATAATTTTCTATTGTTGTTTTCAAGATCAGTACCTAAAGAGATATTAGAAAATATCAATAAAATCTGTCAGATGTTGAAGATTGATGGAGATCCTTCAACATACAAGTGGGTGGTGAATTTTAATTGAAATAATGTGGTTATTTAGACAGATGCAAGTAGTATTGCAATAGGTGTGCTTCTATATGTTAATAGTGATATTGTTGAGATCGTTGCTTGGCTAAGATAAGAGGTCGACATAAATCATATTAATATGAGCGAACTGGATGCACCATTAGAAGTATAAATTCGGAGATAATCTGGGACTTTCATAAGTTCCAGCTGATGACGGACTCAGTAACAGGATACGAATGGCTCATGTCATTATTCAAGAATACACATAACCGCAGAACCTGCACCTTATCTGAACATCTATTGCGATGAAGGCTGGATATTATCAGAGAATAAAGGACCAGTACAAACTGGAACTGGTACTGGAATAAATGAAATCCCAGGCTAATTTGAAGGTAGTATAACCAGAGTTCCGAAACACTGGCTGAAGAAAAAAGTTTCAGCAAATGTTACTGACGAGAATCTGAATCCGAGCGTTAATTAAATTAAGGAAATACGTGATATCTGCCATTTTGGAGTCGACAGAATGAATAAACCACTAAAAGAAAAATGTGGAGTCAAATCAGTCAAGTTGGATCAAGAAAGTTATAAATCAATGTAATGTCGGTTCAAAGATCTGTTCAAACTCACGAGAAAAGTATCAACGTGGACAATTATCGACTGATAAAGTTATCAACGTTATAAAGTTATATCAACGATGGTACGTAATTAAAGATTGTTGATTTGGCAAAAAAATGTTTTGCATTTGGATGAAGTTGCGTAATGAATCCTCTGAGGAAATTAGTTAGCATATAGACATTATATTTGAACCACCAAAACGTTTGTTTTTTGACAATGCTGCTATTTACAGATTGACCACAATGAGACAGTTAATGAATAAATATAAAATTAAACAAGGTTTTACATCATCCTATCGACATCAAGGAAACAGCGTGTATGAGAGAAACTACCGAAAAATAAAGACTATGGCAAGGGTATCTAAACGGGTGATTAGTGAATGCGTATTTTGTATAACAGTATGACAGGCGATAGCTTTATGGGGCCCTATGAATTGATGTTCTATGCGAAATCTCAACACTCTATGATACTAGATGAGCCACTGGGAAAATGTAAATTTATTTATAAATGTAACTGGAATGATGATTATGAAAACATAAAGAAAAATCATTTCAGTATGAGAATTTATTTGAGAATCAATAGACATTTCTATGAACCATGGACTGGGCCGCATGTAATCACGTCATTTAAATCCACAGTTAGCGTAGAGCTTGATGACAATGGGATTACAAGATACACAACCCACATCAGGAGAGCAAAGAAAATTCAAGAATCTACTATAACTGATTCCAATAGTCACACCGCAGGTAGCGATGAAGAAGTTTAAGCTTAGGTATCTTACAAAATAGGAACTATTACACTTCAGATAGCAATGATTAAAGTGAAGAACCAGAAGCTCCAGAGATAGTTAAAGATTCTACTAAACTACCGATGCCGGTACGGAAGCAACCTAAACATTTAAATGTGATTCATGGGCAGTGTAATTAAATATGTGACATAAAACAAATATTGTTGATATAAATAAATAACTTTTAAAAATCTTTTTATCAACTTTTAGCAGGTTCTATTCACAAAAGGAAGGAATTTTTATTCAATAGACAATTTAAACTAATAAGACATTTTAAATGTTAACAATAAATATTTCAAATATTTTTCAATGTTTTATTATAATTTACTTTAAAATATTTTATATTAAAGTAAATAAATATTTATTATTCTAGCTTAAATAATTTTCTTCCAAATGTTGATTCATTCCTTGACTGCAGAAATCTGGGTTTTAGGGATAAAAAGTTATATTTAAGTTTTTTATGTATAAAAATAATTTATTAAGTTAAATAATAACAAATGTAAATGTTTCATGGATTTTTTTTAAAAAAAACTAAACTAAATACATTTAATAAAGTTATTTGTATGTATATAAATATTTATATTGCATAGGTTTAATAATCTAAATATAATATTTTCTCCTAAAATTTAAAAAATAGTTTTTTTAGAAAAATAAAAAACAAAGAAAATTGTTTTAATTTTATTCGGAATCATAGTACATTTTTCTTGAAAATAAAAATTCATTTCTGATGTGATTGAAAATTTTATTTCGAATAATTCTTCAATGCAGAATAATGCTAACACTGCAAAAATGCTCTTATAAATGTTTTGTTCGCTCAAATACATTATATCTATCTTTGTATTGCAGAACAAGACGTGCAGGGTATGAGGGGCTAATTTAAATTTTTATCTCGCCAGAATAATTTATTATTTTTTTTAAAAGGTAAAATATTTTAATGTTAATATGCTTATTCAATATTTTAAAATTAAAAATGATATAATAAAACAACTATTAAAAAATCAAATACGTATTTAAAAATAATATATGTTTTTAATGTGTTTTTAAATATTTTGAAAAAACTTAAAAATGATATAATCAAAGAAAATCATAAAAAATTAAATATCCATTTAAAAATAAAAAAAATATCTTTTTAATGTATCTATTAAATATCTTTAAATTAAAAATGATAAGAAAACCATTAAATATTTATTTATAAATAAAAATATTTTTACTGTCAAAACAATTTATATATTTTAATAGAAGTATTAAGCAATTTATATAAATTTTAAAATAAATTTTTGGTTTTAATGTGAAATATATTTAATAAATTTGCAAGATTTTAAAAATTGAATCGAAAAGAATTTAATAGATTAATTTGTGGCGGGATAATTAAATTAACAGAAAAATTTGTTTTAAATATGTGAATTGTTGTTATATAAATAAAGTTTGGTGTTAAAAAAAATTGAATTCGGATATTGATGTTGCAACCACCTCTCACATAGGGAAATCCACTATCTTTTGTAGTCAACTTGCCTACATGACTTCTCATCTCTGATAACTGGTAAATATTGGGTCACAGAGTTTAAAGGTGGTCGCACCTTTGTTTTTAATAAAAAAAATCAGGTCGGCCAAAAGAAATTTTTGACACAACTGATGAAAAATTGGAGAAGATTGTCCAAGGAGAGCGTCAAATTACCATAAAAATGCTGTCAACGAAGCTCAAAATCCATTGGTATCAGAAAACTGTGCTCCAGATTTGTACCCCGCTTCTTGACCAGTAAAATGATGCGAAACCGCTTGGAGTCCAGTCAGAACAACTTGAATCTTTGTAATAAGTTTGGTGAGACTTTCCTGACAAATTTAATTATGGAGGATGAAAATATTAATTATGTATTTACCGAAAACAAAGTGTGAGTCAACAGAGGGAAAACTACTTGAATTCTTATTGTTTTTCTTTATTAACAGGTTGAACGCCAAGGCAAAATTTTGAAAATTTTCCCTCAGGACCAAGGTCAGGTTTGTTTCCAATTGGTATAACATACTTTTAAACCCAATGCTATTTATACAATTTGTAGGGCCATATTGACCATGTAACAACATAAAATGCATAGAAAGAGCGGTCACCGAGAAAGATTGCTCCATTATATGTAAACTTGCCGGCGAACATAATGACCGACATGGCGCGACCTGGTAAAAGTACTATGAAAATGAAATTACAGCGAATAGCTTTTTACATTTCAGACTTCAGGGAGTCCTTTGGGCTAAGCAATATACTGTCATTGTGTTTTTGATGTAACAAATGACGAAGATGAAATTTTGTGATACAAAAATAATATCACGCCCTCTTCTTTTGAATCTTTGGCTGTTTTGGAATTGCCAGTTGTATTTGTGAATATACGAATATTAAATTTTTAAAAGTAACACGAATAAATAAAATGTGAAAGAAGTGTCACTAAATGTTTACAGTTAGGTAGTACCGTATTTTTCCATGAATAAGATTCACCCATATTTGTGTGTGCATTTTTGGAAAAAAAGTTCAAAAAAGTACCTTAATTCATTCCAGAAAATAAATTGAAATCTTTTGTGTTGGAGAATTATTTCAAATATTTACTAATTTTTGAAAATTCGTGTTAAAGGTTCATTAAATTTTAACAAAAAGGGAGGTCTTATACACGGAAAAATACGGTATATTTAAGGTGTCTTGTGATGATTAGGAATAACGAAACTTAATAGACAACAACGCGTTTGGTTTTTTTACTTTTAAAATTAAGGACATACAATAAATTATTATTTTACAACTTCTAAGAAAATGTGACACATACACTACATGGTGTCTAGCTTTTGTTTTGATTACAGAAAAATCGGTTATAAAATAATAAAATAATATCAGTCATTGTACATTAAAAGATACCATAATCATAATCACAGTTCATGACTTATACTCAAGTAAAAAGTTTATATTGCTTTATTTAAGATTAGCTAATTTTTTAAGTACATGATTTCTTTTATAAAAATATTAAATTTTATAAATTTGAAATCTTAATTACTTTTCTGATTCTTTCTTATTGTCCAGGCTTTCCAAAATGATGCAGTTATCGAATAATCAGAAGTTGAAAATGGATCTGTTACCCCAATCTATTTCATGGAATCAATCTCCACAATGTAACCTCAGTTCTTTGACAACCGATCACATTGAATTTCAAAGACCAGTTTTTCCTAAACATTCATCGATAAGAAACATTGTCAATAACAAACTTTCTATACAATCTGATGAAAATGAATTTTGGAAAAGTAAGTGTTTAATAAGGTCACGTAATACTTTATATTTAAATTAATTTTCATTTACTCAAATTAACTAGATCTGATGTATGTTTATGGTTACATGAACAATTACTTTAATATTTATGAAAAAAATGACTTATTTTTATATCTTATCCAGAAAGAAAGAAATGTCAAAACATTTAACTTGTGATGAATGTAATAGCTCATTTAGTTTTAACATAAACAAAATGTGAGCAACATTTGGTTTGGTTAGAGTACAACAAACTGTGTATCTTGGGATCATATAAAATATCTGACTAAGGTTACACGATTCTCTAAATCATAATGTCATTTGAACAGGAATAAATGATCGCAGATATTTAAATTATTTTTTTAGAGTTTTAGTTAAATTTAAATGAACGTTGTATTATTTAAGAATCCAAGTAAGAATATTTAAATATTTATATTCACCATATCTGAGTGATATTCACCAAAGTATTGTAATAATTATGTCTTTATATAAGTTATAAATATAAAGTTATGAGTGGAAATCCGTAATGTGTTCGTTTAGGATGTCTTGAAAACAATAAATAATTAGATCTTTATGGGCTTCTGTCAAGAAATTAGTTTAACTCATTTTAGGTTTCAATACAAATTTTTAAATTGTCAATGTAGTAAAAATTTATGATTGTAATACCTCAATTTTTTGAAGAAATAAGACATTTTGTATTTATTTTTTGATAAACTTCTGGTTATTCGATAACTGTATCATTTTGGAAAGCCTGAAAGATGAGAAAGATTCAGAAAAAAGATCTAATCATATGAAGATCTAATTAAATTGTTAATAATTAATAATTTTTGAGAGTTTTAAATGTAATATAAAAATTAAAATGTATAATTTTTATGTGTAACGATTTTTAAAAATTAATAAAATAAACGAAGCGATTAAATATTTTAAAATGTTATCGTAATTTAAAATTGATTTATAAAATTAAAATAAAAAATCAAGTATTCATATTATAAGTATTTTTATTTATATCGGTTTAAGATTTATAAAAAAAATTGTTTCTGAAAAAATAAGTTTGTTTAAATATTAGATTTAAACATTTTTGGTGTTGTATAATAAAGTTTGGATGTCTGAAATAACTCTTAATAATGTTCCAAGAATTGGATGGATGTTCCAAGAACTTCTAATAATAAGTTTGTTAGATACAGTTTTAAAGCATACAACCGGTTTAGCAGCAAGTTCTTGCAATTGAATACATAGATTAAATTTAACTAATGTTTTCAATTACTCTTTGCCAGTTTCAGACTTCTGTCCACAATTCTCTTGAATTTCAAGGTTCTAATTTACATAACTATGTGTCTGGAACCGGCATTTAGTAGTGGTTCCTTCGCCAAATAGTTAATGCATCAAATCGTTTCTATCGCTTTGTGTCCTATTTCAAACTTGATAAAAAAATCATTCAATTTTGTCTTTTTTCAATAATTTGCTTAATGATCTAAAATTTTCGATTTGTAAAATTAATTTAACAAAATTAATTAATAATTTAAAATTTGGAGAGAAAATTTTATCAAAATAATTAAGTTAAATAATTAAATAATAAAACTATTTTTATGTATACAAATATTTATATTATTTATGGTTAGTAATCTAAATAAAATGGTTCTTCCAGAATAATGACGAATTACAATAAAATAAACAATGTGGAATTTGTTAGAATATTCAGAAATTTGGTGAAGAATTTAAATTGGAAAAATTGGTGAACAAATGTATTTTGAGAAGAAATGAATTGTTTTATTTTTGTTTTATGATGAACGGAGAGATTGAAACTGCACCTGATTCAGCCGTACCGAAGAAGGATAACAGCGCAACAATTTAGATTATATCTTCTTTTTGACCTTAGTCGTTGGGCCGTGGGTGCACCCAATTATAAACAAGCATTCACCACATCTCTCTATTTGTAGCTTCTTTTCTTAAAAATTCCATACTCAATCCACTCCATTCTTTTAAATCGTCTATCCATTGCCTCTTTGGTCTTCCTCTTGGTCTTTCTCCTTCCACTCTTCCCTCAATCATAACCTTTGCTAGTGCTTGTTTTCTTATTTTATGTCCGTAGAATTTCAGTTTCCTTCCCTTGATGGTCTCTTCTATTGATTCCGGTCTTTTACTAGTATTTTTGTCACTCTCCTCCAGACAAAGTCGTTTGTCTTCTTTTCTTTCCATGTGATCTTCAGCATTCTCCTGTAATACTTCATTTCAAACACTTTAAGTCTATCCATGCTCTTCTGCTTTATTGTCCAACTCTCGCATCCATAGAGGAGTGTTGCCTAGACAATAGCCTTAGTGTTCACAGCATTCCAATACATCTCCATTAATCCCGGGTCTCTTCGTCTTTCGTCATTTTCCCAGAATATTTTCGACAGTATCTGTGATAATGTTTGTGAATTCGTCACAGAGCTTTTTTAGTTGCTGGTCTTCTAGTAGCAGCAAGGGAGCGAATGTCGATGACAGTTCACTCTAAAATTTGTCCCTAATTCTAATATCCTTCAGTTTCTAAAGGTCGAAAAGCGCTCTTTGATGTTTTGTTCTGGTTTTTGTGGAGAGCTTAGTTTGAAAGTTGTCAATGATATCAATGATATGTATTATCTAAAATGGATAATATCATCTTTAATAATAATTAAAATAAAGGTCATGTAAGATAATGAAACGGTGGGAATTCTTTTTATTTTACTACAATATGCCACAATTCGAATTTCCACAAATTCTGCTGAATATTCGAACAACATTTTTATTGATTGTTAAATATCTTATTTTCATCCTTCCCAATATCCCCACCAGATTCTTCATCACTCGAATTTACATTAACAATAAAATCTTTAAGATAAGCCGGTTGGCGTATTTCCCGCCGAGGTCGTCCCTTTTCCGACTGTTCCGGCTGAGTTCGATCCTCCAACACTTACTCGTTCTCGTCACCATCCCCATTTCTCAGGCTCGATATCTCGACTGGATCTGGCTGTCGTGGTCTAATGTCAGCGATATGTCTGGGGCTACTGAAACCGTTACAATTTATTAAATACTTTACTTAGTCCAGATATTTCACAGCGACTCCCTTCATCCACAGCCGTGAGCAAGACGTGCATTGATCCGGTTTTACCCATACTAGCTGATTTTCTACAAAATCTGAAGTATCAAGATCTGCTCTACCAACAGATTTACTAAGCAATTTTTAAACGGTTGATACGTAATTATAGAGCTCCAAATTCGGCGGTTGCTTATTGTCGGGTGGCGTGTTATTATACCACCATATTACTTCTAAAATGTCAATGTTCGAGCGACACGCTATTCTCTTTACAGTCCTATGATTTCTTACAGTTAAGTTACAGTTACAGTTTGGTCTGTTTCCGGCCCGATAAATAACTTCAACGTTCCACTTATCCATTAATCTATTAAATTCATCTGAGTGAAACGTGGTATAGTTATTTACTAATAATTCCCGGGGCGCGCCACGTTCACAGAATAAATTTGACATTTCCGACACAATCGGTTTATTACCACTTATTGGTTTCCAAATCGCAAAGCGGGAAGGCCGGCAATCGATAATTCTCAAAACTTTCTTCTGATTGTACTTAGTAACGTTTACAACCAATCTCAACCAAGTTTCGTTAACATTCAGCGTTCCATTCTTCCATTTTACCGGTATTGGGTCAATCGATTGGTATCTCTGACATTTTGAAATTAAATCCTTGATATCCGCGTGCGGTGCCCCAATGTTCAGTCTTTCACGTAAATATTGTATCCTCCTCGCTCCCAGATGGCACTTATTATGAAACTCTAGAAGATTATCCTGATTATCTGTGACAGAAAAACAGCAATAACCCCGTTTTAATTAGCTCGGTATTCTGGTCAATTCGTCCGTCAAGTTCCTCTCGCTATTTACGAACTTAATCGATACTTCTATGTTATACTCTTGGCATAACTCCTTATTGATTGACAGTCTTTTCTTTATCAACAACTCACTAAAAGCCCTTGTGCTCAACTTTTCACGATCCGCTAACTGTTAGATATCCAAGATACAACTGACTTATTGTCTGATTTGAATGTCACCTTTTTTACCC
>MQRK01042097.1:0-10444 GCA_001938485.1 Girardia tigrina | reverse complement strand
ACTGCTTCCAGCTCAACTACATTGATATGTCTGGAATTATTTATCTTTCTCAACGACGACGCATCTTCCATTATATGATCCCTGACGTCAAGCACTACACCAATCGCAATCAAGCTCGCGTCGCACCATTTAACTCCTTCACAATTATCTACCCCTTCTCCTTTCTACTCTCGTTCACAAAAATGTCATCTAAAATATCCATCTCGTCAACTCCAAGTGCCTCCCGTCAATCAATTTCTAGTATACCTACCAGCTCAAGCTCTGAAACATCACACTACATTCACTCATTGACTCCAGTTACCTGTGCTGTTCGTCAATCTCACCTATTTCAAGTGTCTCTTATCAATCCATCTATGATAAAATTGCGATCTGTATACTCAGGTTCCAGTTACCAGTTTTGGTTTTAAATACTATCAACTGTAAGAGTATTTTGTTTAATCCATTATCTCTATTCCTTGTGTGATCTCTTTCTCTATTAGACATCTGGCAATTTGCTAATTAGTTTGCCTAGCTACTTTTATATTAATTAACAATAATTCTTATCATTAATGTATATATTTAGTCATTTATTTATTTAGAACGAATTGTGTAAGAGGGCTAACACATCATTAACAATTAAGCTAGCTTTCTTATGCAATATCATGGGTAGTATCTTTCGAAATAAGCAGAACGCATTACGCACTTTAAAATGATACATAATAATAATATAATTTAAAAAATCTTTTAAAAACTATGGTTAACAAATGGTAAATCATAAAAAGCGTCATTATATTTTACTCAACCTAATACTAAAATAACAATTCTTTTAAAAATGATACACTCTCCATCTTACAATCTTAAATACAATATGCCACAGTTTTTATGTTATTATTATCTATTGTCAATTTTATACGTGTTGTGCCAAATAAGTTGTGAGACTAATATAGATATTATTTTGTTCTTCCCCTCTGGCAATAGAGTTGCCACCGTCACCAATCCGCCGCAGTCACACCAGTGCGCCATCCACTCTGTTATCAATGATTATTATTATTATTATTATTATTAATCATTGATAGCAGAGTGGGTGGCGCAGTGGTGTGACTGCGGCGACTCTATTGGCAGAGGGGAAGAACAAAATAATATCTCCCCCGGAAAGAGAGGAAATAAAATAGTCATTTTTTTGATTTTAAAGGTCATTAAATTCCGTGCCCTAATTATTATTATAATAAAATTTCGCTTTAACTTTACGTTACTTTATCTCATATATTTTTCAACTTATTGTTAATATAATTTTGTAAGGATGTTACTGTAAAACCTCTCTATAAAGTTCCCTCTTTATAAGATGTAATTCTATATAAGGAACAATATTTTTTTAATATATATATACATAATATGCATAAATGTAATGAAATGGAATTCCCGGTAACTGAAAAGCTGATTAAAACAACAGCGTTGAAATATTCTAGTTATAGATGTAGTTTTCTCGGTCCCAAATAACTCTTTATAGAGAGGTTTTACTGTAATATTACTTTACAATAGTATTAATATTATTTTTTAATATTGTTAATATTAATTTGCAATGTTGTTAATATATAATGTAGTCTATATAATAGAAATGAAATATTCTAAATATTAATTTGAAAAACTCTAATTTTCTCTTAATTAATAAGTATAAAATTAACGTGATCCAAAATTTTTGAGATTTATAGTAACTGCAACATAGTGTAGTAAAAAATGTCAATAGTAATTCAGCATATATAGTTTTAAAATTTTGGCTGTTTTGGAAATCGCTGTTTTGAGAAAGCTCTGTTTTGGAAAAGTGCTATTTTTGGGTATAACCTTCTGTTCTGTATTTCATTATTAAAAGACACTTAGCAACATTTCAGTAAATTTAACTCTCTGTGGTGTATAGCATTGTAATGTATAGTACAAATAATTGAGGAGCACCGTGTTTCGTAAGAAAGAATTTACAACAAGAAAGAAAACAAAAAATCTGTCAAAATGATATTTTTAATGTCTTACTGAAGAAGTTGTTTAGTCTGATTGAGGCAAAAATGTCCAACAACTATGCAACCAAGAGAATAGAATAAAATTTTAATTACTGAAAATAATCAGAACCCCTAGGTAGTTTAATTATGAAAGGTAATATGGGCGAAAAGAGAAATCAAACAATTTTTATTATTTTATTATTATTTTTCATTTATAACTGACATGAATAATTTGTAACAAATATCCCCAATTATCTCAAATACTTTAACCTATATTGATACATTTGTTTGTCAAAAAAAATATTCCCCTGGATCTAGTTGTTGTTTGTCACTGAAATACTTTCTTTACGTTTACATTTTATTCTGACCAAGACTATCATTTCCACTATTCACAGTTGAACAATGTCAATTTTTTATGTTACAAAGAATTTGTTAGAAATTACAAAATATTTTGCATGAGCGCACAGCTATGCATAGCAAAACTGCGCAAAGTTATTCGGATGAAACGGAATATCAAGAACAGATAGCCATGATTCTATTGTAGCTTCATTAATTTATGCAGAAATACAGACAAGATCAAAGGTATTTTAATCTTTTGATTTTCGGATATTAGATATTTACATGACAATATTATCCTATTAACGTTGTTTATTAAATATCTGGTCATTTACAAAACACTGACTTTAAATTTTGGTACTTGAATTTTATTATTTAATTTATAAAACTTTTTAGTTATTTATTCTAACGCATAAAAATTACATTGAGATTTTAATAGAAACAATCATTTTTTATATAATATATATGAAATAATATTTTAGATGTATATTGGCCTTCATTTAATGGAGGAGGAATAGCTGAAGAATTTCCACCTTCATTTGACGAATGTATGACGAAGTTAAAGAAGAAGAGTCAAATAGAGCATAATCGTAAAATTTGTCATGAATACGTTAATGATGATGTTATAGCTTCACAAAATCATTCAATGTTTGAGTTTTATTATAAATAATTTTTGGATTGAAATTAATCTCTAGGGTATCACAAAACATAGATTTGATGCTCTCATCTTTTCCTTTGGAATCTATAATTATAATTCAAGTAAGAGGTTTCAAATTAAGTAAACCTCTTCAATGTGGTCGACAATATCGGGCACGAATTCAACAGTTAAATGGTGAAGGATCAGATTGGCATACCATTTGTTTGAGTGATTCCGGTAACAGGGGTCTCATATCTCCACATATCCTTCTTCCAATTAAATGGAACTTTAAAGGCTCAAATATTTCAGTATATTTAATTAATTTTTCTATTCTTAACAAATCTTGTTAATACAATTTATTTTATTTTACTATTTCATAACAATAATCTACTTTTCAAAGTGTTTTATATTTAAAATAAATTGAAAGAATGCAAACTATTTTATAATTACGTTTATTGTACGTTCTTTGTACAACATATTTCTGAAGATTAAAGAATTTTTCCATAATATTGTAATGCTTATTTATGAATATGTCTGCATATCAGGAGCGTACGCATGGGGGATTATGGGGATAATTCCCCCTGATAAGTTTGAATTATGATCTTAATTACGTAAGAATAATTTAAAATGTTTAAAAGTTTTAAATGTCAACTATCCAAAAATAATTAATATTTTTGCAAATTAAAAAAATCCCCTTCTGATAAAATTGAATTATGATCTTAATTTCAACATTTTAATAATAAATTTTATTTTTTCTAAATTTGAAAAACAAAATAAAAGATTCATTATGTAATATTATATCCCCGAAATATTTTTCTGTGTAAGCGCCTGTTGCACATTTATAATTTATTAGAAATTTCAGTTTCGCAGAATGATTTAAAAGATTCAGAATGAACATTTATAAGGATATCAGTTATAGAATACCAATCATACTTGAATTAAAAAACTTTCTTATTAAATTGAAAACGGAGTGCTCTATGATTTTTATTTAATAGGTTCATTAATAATTTATCACAAAGATCACCCCTATGCCATCGGTGGAAACATGTGAACTTTTGAAGTGTATCCATGAAGAGACAATTACATCGGGGCTGTGAGGGATAATTTGGAATGTTGTAAGTTTGTTGTTTATATGCTGTTTAGATTTGTGACTCTCCTACTCAGATGGGATTGATATGTTTATTGATTGATTATTTGAATCTAATGAAATTAATTTTAAGCACTAATTAATTAAAGTTTTATAATTATGAATTTTAATAATATTTTTAGTAAACGATTTTAACTTATTAAATTTAATATATTTTAAAAATTAATGTTCATTTAAAAAAAATTAGGTAATGTCTTTTTATCCAATAAAATTTAAGAAATTAAAAGTTAATATTAAAAAATTTCCCATTCATTGTTTTTTTGAATTTGAATACTTAAACAAAAACTATATCAATCAAAGAAAGATGCTCTCTGAAAATTTTTGTGAAGAATCTGTTTGTGTTGTCAATAAATGTTTACATTCAAATTGTGATGCTGTTAATAAGGACAAAGACAGTGATTACTCTATGCTCCAAAGTTTGATTTGTAAATTTCATATAGGTGTATTCTGTTTACAAGAACCGTATCTATCAAGTTTCATTTTTCTTGTCTTGAAGTCATATATAAGTAATATATGTATTGGTTTATGTATGTGAATTTATGAATTTACATTTTATGAATTCGTTACAACGAAATGATGCTTTGACAGTTTAAATGAAACGAATGAAATCTTACCTTTTCTGGATTTTTTGGTTGAAAGAAAATTCCTTAGTTACGAGACTAAAATTTATAGGAAGCAAACTGATACAGGTTTATATACTTCACCAGACAATTTTTGTGAACCGAATTATGAAAGAAACATTATTAGAGGCTTAATTTATCGTTCTTTGTCGTTGCCTTCAACTTCTATTAAATTTGTAGAAAGTGTTAATAAACTAAATTACTTGTTAAATCAGAATGATTATTCTAAATATTTTCTTGAAAGATTAATAAAGGAAACAGTGGACAAATTACTTTCGATAGATAGTTCAAAAAATCATAATTTCGCTTCTCCTGATTTATATAAAGAAGAAATCGAAGTATCATTAGATATTAATAATATGCCGAAATATTGTTGAATTAAACCTTATTCTGAAGGATTTTAAAACTTTAAAACGGCATTATTAAAAGCAACTAACAATGAATTAAATTTAAAAATTATTTCACGATCTCATAAAATTCAAAATATGCTCAGTAATAAATCTATTACACCTTTAACACTTTGTTCTGTTATTTTTTATTAATATAAATGTAAAGGGTGTAATGTCACATACATTGGAGAGGCTGCCCGTTATCTCTGTAAACGAATTCAAGAACATAGTCGAAAAGAGGGTAAGAGCAATATTGCAGAACATAAGAAAAAATGTAAATGGTATATTAATATCGATAATTTCAAGATGCTGTGTAAGTATTTAAATAGTTATTGGGAGAGAATGTCATGTGAAGCGTTGTAAATTAAGTCGCGTTGCCCTAAAATCAATGTTCAAGCGGCAGTTTCAACCAGGTTATTGTGAATTTTTGATTATTGTGATTTCACGCAATCGATTATGTAATCTTTATTTTTGCATTTATATACCGGTGAATCAAATTATTAATCAGTGACCTAAAGATGACCATTCATCCGTCGAAATATATTTTTTAATGGATGAATTTTTTTCTATTCTAATTTTGTAATTATTTTTGAAAATGTTTCTGTAAGTAGCGTTTATGCCACTTTCAGTATTATCACATTCTAAAGCCATAATTTAACACCACCAAAAATTTATTCCTATTTACAATTCATATACTTAAACAAATTTCTTGTTAATTCAATTATTTCGCCCAAAATTAGTTCATTAATTCTTTTCGATTAAATTTTGAAAATATACAAAAATTTAAATCTAAAATAATCTTACATTTTTTTTACAAAAATTTTACAATATTAAATCTTAATTAATCTTATATTTTTTTACAAAGAATTTTATAATATATAATCTTATATTTTTTTACAAAAATTTTACAATATTAAATCTTAATTAATCTTATATTTTTACAAAAATTTTACCCTTAAATAATTTACATTTTCTTACAAAAAAATTATCAATTTTTAATGTAACCAAATTTTTTACATTCTTACGAAACTTAATCATAAAAATAATTAATTTAAATTTACAATAACCATTTTATTAAAAAAATTATTTCTGAAAATATTAATCCGTTAATTAAAATTTATTTAGCTTATTCTATAACTTTTATTAAAATATGTTAATTGTTATTACTGTAAAAATATTTTAAATAAGTATTTATTAATTTTCAAATTAATTTATAATTATTTATAAATTTTCAAATTAAAAAAAAACAATAAACTATTTTGGCGAAACTTAAAACTAACCCCTCATAGTTTCAATAAATCTTCTATATAAAAAAGAATTTCTGTTTATTTGTTTGCTATGCGTCTGAAGATGGTACGACAAAATTCAAAAAAACTTTCCACATCCTTCTTCAACCAAGGGAAAAGTTGGGGTCAACTCTGTTAAAAAATTCAACCCTGCCTTTGATATTGACCAATAGGATGGCAGTATGTAAGAATATCAAAATTTTTCGTTAGTGAAGTTTGCCGAGGGCCATCTTAGCGCTCATCTCATATCATTTGAACGTTCCATCTACTTTGAGATCATTACGAATAAGTTAAATACGTGCTATCAGATCTTCAAAATGCACGGCAAGTACCTCTGCTTCTATTTCTAATAATAATTTAGAAAATTATTTTATTAGAAAATATTTTTTATAAATATTGTTTCTTTTAATAAGATGTAAAATGTAAATACTTAAATCTAAGAATAGCAAAAATGCATTAGCAATTCATGGATATAATTGCACTTGAAATGAATTAGCCGGATCTAAAGTATACTAGAAATGTCAGATTAAGAAAGATCATTTTCATACACAATATAAGTAAACTTAAAATTCCTTCTGTAGAGTTCATCGCGAGTCGCACTATGAAATAGATAATACTTTGTTTTTTAACTGTTCCCTTCTCTAAGGAATTCAGAAAATTCAAAAACTCTTATAAAATACAACTAAAATAATTTATTAAATTTAATTTTTTTTAGATCACATAATATAGATAATTTGTTCAGCAATAAGTCTATCACTCTAACTGGATTATGTTAAAATTTAGTGTATCAGTATTAATGTAATCCGTGTGACGCCATATGCATCGAAGAGACTCGTAGCAATCGCTGTAACGGATTTAGAAAAGTAATAGTAAAATAACATAGAAAGAATTGTTTAAATAGCAAAGTTGATTTAAGTAATTTTAGGATGTTGTGTTCACAATTTAATAATTACTGGGAGAGGAATGAATCGTTCATGATTAAATCTTTTGATTTTAAAATTACATAATTATTACACAAACATTGATTTGATATATAAATTTAGTCTGATGATAGCAATTGATACGTCGAAACTAATAATAATAAATTATAATGAGCTATTTTTGTGTTTTAAAAACAATTTTTTATCACTATTTAAATATTTATATGAAATATTATTATTATCATTAATTATATATAATTGAGGTATAAAAGCCAATTATTTATTCAATTTTTATTTAGTTATTTTTTGAAATTCAAATTCTGGATCCTGGAATAGCATCTAATACAGTACATTACATGTTCAATGTAATACCAGAGAGTTCTGTTCAGAATATCTCCGTTGCTATGCATACTATACAAAGTCATGTAAATATTAGTAATGGGGTAGATGTAAATTCCTCGTATATGGATCTACTTACTTCAAATTCTTTAAAGTTACAACCAACTTCGACAATTTTTGATGATGCCGTTTCAGAAAATTGGGTCGGAGGAATGCATTTAACAAAAAATGTTATTTACCTTTTGTTTATTTTTACATATATCTTTTTATATACTTTTTAAGTATATATTTTTGTTTTTTATTTTATAGTATTATTTTATTATTATTTTAATTTTTAGGCGAGATCTTAAATCTTTTTAAACCTAGCTTTTTCTAATAAACTTTTCATTATTATCCAGAAGCATTGGAATTATTAACTGGTTCTATTCGACGACATCTGATTCAAATTTTATTGCAAAACTTATTAAATTCATGAAAAACGCGATTTATTTAATTTGACAAAATTTAAAATGGAATTAATATGAATTTATTTTAAAACTAAACAACACAAAATGACAGGGCTCATCAAACCTAGCGTATGTGGTCGCCGCTATCACTGCGACTTTAACTGAATACTTTGTATTTAACTTTAACTTTGTATTATACTTTGTAAGTAACTGAATACTTCTATATTCAGTCTGTTTTGAACTGATATTTTTGAAAGCCATACACTTTTAACCCTCGATTTTACTGAATGATTTAACTAGAATTGTTTTAAATTTTCAAATGTTAAATCCAGAGTCCGTTATTTTGTTGAAGACCTAAGGATAAAAATCTGAATTCATGTAGCGTATAATGCATAAGTCGACGAAAAATAAGCTACGTAATATTATTAACATCTGATCATGCATAAAAATCACAGTAAAACCATCAATAATGAAAATTGTGGTGAATATTTTGGGAATATAAACATGCACCAAAAGGTAAATAAGAAAAAAAAATCAAATCACTCGTATTGAAGATAAAAGGCCATTTATAATAATTATTATATATATGATATTAATCATTTATAATTTCTATGTAGTACTGTAAAAGTAATTTTACTAGCAAATAAGCTTATGTAGTAAAATCACTTTTAACAATAAATAAAAATAATCAAATAATTGTTACTAAAGATTTTATTAATTTAACGACAAATTAACTGAAATAATAGAGGTTAATAGAATATCAATCACAAGAGAAGGGTTCAAGATGTAATTATCGAATAGTAAATTACTTTGTCCCGTAGTTGATTAATATAACAGTCGTTAGTAGTAAAATTTGATAGATAATGGCAAAAGAATGTATTTATTATCGGATGAGATTCTTCGTCAATTCCGGAACGACTATCACTATCCAGGGATGATTGAGGATTTTCTTGATGATTTAACACGTCAATTTGAGATTGTGTTCGGTGTTGTCGAAAAAAACAAATTGTTTGATTTTGTGGATATTAGAATATGGACATCCTATTGTGGAATGTGTTCGTCGAATTCCGAGAGGATTCGTTCGAGTGATTGTTTTTGTCGTCTTTATAGCTTTTGTCGTTTATTTGTATGAGAAACCGAGAAAGGATAATTTTATAATTTAGTAAAAGGCATAATATATAAAAAAATCAATTCCTCTTATGGATCGAATTTTTTAAATTATATGCATTAATAATTAATTGAAGTATTATAATAATATAAATAGTATAAATAAAATATATAAATATAACTAATAACTTCATAAAATAATGTGATAATAAACACGTAATAAATAATTTTATAATTAATGCAGAAATAATAAATAATAATATGATAAATATATAAATATACCAATTTTAATATAGGTAAACATAATATGCGACACTATGGTGTTTGAAGTAGTGGGTACACTATAAGTACCATCTTTTAGTATAAACTTGTAGTTTAAAAGATACATCAGAAGTATTGAATATTTATTGTTCAAAAGATGTTTCAAATGGATCATGGAAGACAGTGATACATCGTGACTTGATGATGTATGAATTCCACCGTGGATCCGAACCATGACATGGAGTCGATAATATTAACAATGGGATGCGCAAGTAACGGTAGCTAGTTGGTTCAAAAGACTTCTTTCTGGAAATTATGACTCGTCCAAAATAACCACGTAGTCTATCTAAGATATAGGTGAACAATGATGTCCTGAAAGCCGCTATGTAAGTTGGTTTCTATCCAAAGTACACGTGAATTAGCATTAAGTATCGGTATATCTAAGCAAATAATCATGACTTATTTGGTGCAAATTGGCAAGTTGAAAAGGCTGGATAAGTGGATGCTGTACAAATTGATCTTTCCGTAAAAGAATTCTTACCTGCTTGTGACAGATTAGCGCAATTATACGTATGCGTCGCTGTGGCCCTAGTGGTGGGTCCCTAGATCACAGCTGAATTACAGAAAATTTATTATCACCGTGCTTGGCGTTGAAATTCAAATGATACAAAAACAACCACATGCCGACTGTCGAATAAGTTTCTAGTGTCTTCGGGCAAAGATGTTTTAAATTAGAATCGGAGAGACTGAGAGAAAACTCGGTGTCTTGAACAGCATCAATATTTTTACTAATATACATCAACTCATAATATACACGCTTATAATGTTGGGAAATTAAATCAATGATCGATTAAAAATGTAGATCACTCGCATATCTATTAGGTTGTTCGATATGAAACGGGTCAAAATTAAAGTAAAATGTAAATCGATTTTTTTTAAATAATAACATTTTATTTTTAATCAAAATATCCCCCCATGTTGTCAACACA